>JANHGB010032559.1:0-33395 GCA_026283785.1 Coracopsis vasa | reverse complement strand
AAGGCAACAGAACATGGCTAATAAATGTTATTTCCTTTCTGGACAAAGTTGTGCATTGTTGTAATTGATGTGCAAGGCCACTTATCATTGCATAAGTAATATGCTACCATGGACTTTCACCTCTCCAGTCTTAACTGTTGCATGTTCCAGGAAGCCTACACAGCTATGTGGCATCCATTTTATTGTTACTTTTAATTTGCTTATTGACTGAAAACTGCAATGTTAAAAAAAGGAGGGTGGAAGGAGAGGAGCATTGCTAACAAATTCGTAATTTGAAATTAGTAGTAGATGGCAAATCTTAAGACCACCAACTAATACTTTTCCAATATCACTCAGTTTTGAGGAATGCCAAGAAAATGAATCTTGGAAATCTAAGATATGCAATTTGCTTCATAAAAATCTGTGCCTGAGAAAGCTCAGTTCCATGTTATTTTCACAGTATCCTCTACCAGTGGGCAGCCGCTGACCGAGTGGAGAAGGGTAACCCTAAAATAACCTTTTATGTGTGTGTGTGGTTATGCAGATATGATACTCTAGCACAATACAATTCAATTAGAGAAATAAAAGGTTAGAGGAAAAAGTAACAATTTCATTTATTTTGACTACATCTCCTGAGAATCACACACTTTTTTATTATTCTGAGGCAAATGTAAGAAGATTTCATTGCTCTCTGGAAGACACTAAAAATGCAATAAAATAAAAAGACATTTATATTCCATGTCATTCCCTCCAAAACTGTGCTGGAAATTCTGTTGTGTTATTTTTCAGGCCAACATGCTTATTTCAGACTTTCAATACTTCTCTGGTCCTCAGAAGGGAATGTTACTAAAAACACCCTACAAAAAATTGTTTGCATAGACAAGTAACACAGTATTTTAGAATACAAATGGAAAGGGAAATTACTCTGCACTGGCCTAGTATACCCTGTTTATCATTTTGTACTACAGGTGATGTAGCTGTTCAATGGTAACCAGAAGAAAGGCTTTAGTATTTCAAGTTGCTAGGCACAAAATACTCTATTTATGTGCCTGCTGTTATAACTCACTAAAGACAAGGAAAAACTTTAAAACTGGAACACAAAAATTTTTCCTAAATTAATGATTTTGAGATCATATGACAAAAATAACTGCAGGTAGTCATCTGCTCTCTGTCACTGTGCATGAAATTAGGCTAATGCACTGCATCATTTTTGCCATCAAAGAGTCCCCTTAGTTATCTTTTTCCACATAATTCAATATTATGCATATATTTTTACTGCAGTAAAGTCTGTCAGAACATACAAGAAAATGTCCTAATTTAGGCAACCAAAGCCAACAATAAAGTTCTCTAAGTCACTCTGTACTCGAAATCACCTGCTTCTAGGCCATCATGATCACTTACAATCAAAAAGACATGGTGTTTTTTTCTTAAACAGATTTGTTTGCAAAATGAGTTTCGTGATCTACCCATCTAGTATAGCAAGGTTGCATTTTCCTCTGTGCTGGACAATGTCTATCAGCACATGTTTGCACTTTGCCTTGGGTGTTATTTGTCAACGTTCAGAGGCAGAGAGGAGCTGTGATTAGCCCAGCATCCTCACACCCAGCCCTGCAAATGCCTAAGCTAATCCCCAAAGTGCTGAGAGGAAGACAGCCACATCTGTGCAGTGCTGTGGGAGGAGGGACAGATTGGCCTGGGCACAGTGCAATACCGTGTTGATTGCTTTCAGGCCTTAAGTTAGTGTTTCTGCAGGATGATAAACCCTAAAACGCGCCCTAAGGGGACACTGGCTGAATTGTAGAGATTTTATGAGCAATATGAACTTGTGTTGCACTGAACTGAAGAAGATGTGAGGAGCAAAAGGCTTGGTCCTGCTTCTGGTGTTGGCCTCCTGGGTGATGGAAGCCATTTCACATTTCTGTGCCTTAGTTTTCCCAATGTGAACTGGGGAGGGTGCTTCTGAGTCCTTCACAGGAGAACACCAAAGGTATTGGTGATGTGTATGTCAGCAATGTCAACAATGATGTAGTGACTGTTAAGGCTCGGTTAAAGTGTAACAGCAAGGTTGGAGTGTAAGGTTACGCTCACAATAGCATTTTTTTCTGCTGCTACGGATTGTGATTTGAGCAGAGATGCTACAGCAGGAATTACACTCTCTTTGATGTGTGATTTTTTTTTTTTTTCTTGCTGAAATTCCAGTTTCCTGTAGTGGCTACATGCTAAAAAGATTCAATTTCAGCAGAATTCCACATCAGAGGGGAGAGACAAAAAGTGCAAACCTTTTAAAATCTATTTAGCCTCTGTGTTACGTTGCTCAAATTACAGACCTGGCCCTCCTTAAGGAGCTGAGACTGAATGTAGAAAATAGTAGAGGAAAATTACTCAGCTAACCCTTAGGGGGACAGGCATTCTGTCAAACACAACAAATGAGTGAGTGCCAGGGAGTTACATCCAGAAGCACAGCAATCATTTAGTTACAGGCAATTAACAATACTCCTCCAGTAGCACAGGAGCAGTTCTAGTCCAAGGGAAAACACATTGATTACTGCAGCAGTAGTAGATTGGTTTCTGAATAAAATTCAGATTTAAACCAAGATTTGTTACAAACATTTTGACCAATAGCTACATTTTTTTTCCTTATCAGGAGGCTTTGGCTAACCAACCCATTGAAAGAGATGGTTAATTAAAGCAAAGTATGTGTTTTCTCCAAATATCCAGCATGGTATTTCTGGTAATAAATCTACTTGGTTTATACTGATTCTCTCCTAATTATTAAGCATGTTTGTAGAATATAATTTTGATCTTCACCTGGCTTTAATATTTGATAAACTTACTTTCACTGTGTCATGAAGATAATTCACTTATCGTAGTTGGAGTTGTAACAAGAAAGTAAATAAAAGGGTGTCTTCAAAGATTCATATCTTTTGACTTATACAACATGCTTCAGGGACTTCACATGTAATGATCTGTGATAATTTAAAATTAATCTTATTCTACTCATTAGTTCACATACAGCTGAGCTACAAAGAAAAATAATTATATTTCAAACATTCTTTTTTTGTGATTTATAACTCTTCAAGGATGTGATTTATAGTTGTGTATTCATTTCTGAGCCTTTTTCAAAATCCAATTACAGTCTATCTAAGGTTTCAATTTTTCAATCACTTATGCAGATTGCTTAACTTTATGGACTGTAAGTAATCCCTCTAAAATCAACAGAACTATTCACAGAGCTTCAGGTTAATGCATACATAAATCTTTGTATCTTTGTGGCCTAAACTCATTTCCATTCTCTGCCTGTCTTGGATAATTTAACTCACAAAGCTACAAGGTTTGGTTAGAGACAGTTTGTTTGTCTAGGTATGCTTTCATAAACCGAAATTATTAAATGAAACACTAAGATAATCAATATAAAGGGGGGATATGTTGAGAAGCAGTTGAAGAATACTAAAGCTCCTGTGATGACACCTGAGAGAAGGTAAAGAAAGCAGATCCCAACAAACAGAGCAAGACTGATGTGTAATAACATGCAGCTTCGGTTATAAATGGATGTGTTTCTCCTAAAGGAAGGAGGCTGGCTAACACAGGAATACTTGTCTGAATCTTATTTCAGACAAATATTGCGTTATATAGGATTTTCTGTTTGTTTGTTTGTTTCAACAAGACAAACAAAATCTGTTTGTATTTAAGGCACCTAGATGGCTTTGTGGATTCTGTTCTGGATGGTTACTGTAGGATAATAATACTTCTTATATTAGTAGAAATAGATTTGGGATGTTCATTAGCTTGACTATGAAATAATTTCTTAGCACAAAGTATATGCTTTCTTTCAGCATAGGCCATACAAGCTTGCAGATGTCTGTAGAATTGACTTAAGGTAGCTAAATTTAGTTACAGTTTTTAATATGGTTTTTAATGCAGTAATTTCATTTTATTTATTACAACTATTGAGAACTGGGTTCTCACTTTATTTTTTAGATCAATACCTAATATATATTCCCAATTCATCTATGAAAAAGTCAGGTTTGGGAATATATATACGTATGTACATGTGTGTTCAAATGCAAGACAGGGATCTTGTTAACCTGTCCATTAGTATGGCAGGCAACATATCTGAGTCTTGGTGCTGCTGGATTTCCAGTATTATTAGAATAGAGATAGTAAATTATTATAATAAAAGTATATCCTTACTGATGACGTTTTTATTTCTTCTGAAAAGTGCAGGACACCTGTTTCCAGCAGGAGTCTAATTACACTGACTAGCTCCAACAGTATGTTAGCTCAAAAGATTATAAAGTTGAAAACACATAGATGCTGCAATGTTATTGAAGTTTATTACATTTAAATACAGAACACTGAATTTTGAAGGCAATTTATACATTAGGTGGAAGAGGAAAAGTGTCATGGTGCAGAGTTGCATTAATCTTTGGTCAGCTTCCCCAGATAAATGAATTGTATATGACTTAAACCCTTAGTGACTAGGAGAGCTTCTATTTGCTTATTGCACTACAGAAATCAGACAGCCCACACAACTACTTCTTTTAGATCTTCTGAAAGAAATGAATGCATGAAGCACTGGGAGGTGCTAAAGTTCCAGTGATTTAAGATCATAAACCATACTGTTTACATTTTTTCTGAGGATAGCATTAATGAATAATTTAGCTCTGCATGGTTATGGGAACAATTTGTGACATTTTATTTTAAAATATTTTCATCCTTGCCAATCAAGATTAGAATTGCACTTAGACATTATATAAAGAGAAGATCTATGATAAAAGTGGCACAAAATCTGTTTTTAAAATGAATCTGTTAAACAAACCACCTTATTTGACAGTATCAGAGGAAAATTAGATTTGTCAGAGGAAAGCCAGATTTAGGCAGATGCTACGTAATCTGATAATCTGTGTAATTTTTTTACTGGAGATGTTTTACTCCAGATTTCTGAAAGACGAAGAAAATAGTCTTATGAAGAGTTTTGCTCAGGGAATAGTCTTTAGTATTTTACTAATTTACTGATTTTAGATGAAACTGAGTGTAAAAAGAACAGTCAGTTAGGTTTGGGACAGAAAAGGAGGAGATATTAAACTTTTGGCCCTATGTCATTAACCTTTTTGGTGACTAAACCTTTGCAATGCCCAGCACAGTGACAATCTGAAGGCTTTTTCAGTGGCCACAGGGGCCACTGAAAAATCAATTCTCATCAAATCAAATTTCAGTTCTGATTCTAAAACTTGATGAGGAACTCAGAAAAGCTTTTCCTGCAGAAATAAAACCTGAATGCTTTATACATTGGATGATAAGTATCTGTAAGGTCTTAACTGATCAAGTGGGTCAGAGTTTTACAAGTTTTGCTTCTACTGAGTCTCAAAGATTTGCTGGAATGTTGAGGTAATTAGAACCAATTCAGCAGAAGTTGAAATATAAAACGCATTGCACTCACATCTTAAATTATGATCTCCCATTCAGAAATTTCAGAAGCGTCATGAAGATTTATGGCAAATGAAGTTATCACAAATGTGGTTTCTCTGCAGAGGTTAGAAAAGGACTAGTTTCTTTTCTCTTTTAAGTCTTAATTGTCACTCATCACTACCATTGTGTGAAGTTGTGTCCTAGTGACTGAAAATGCTCATGAGATCAAAGCCTTAACATATTCAAGTACGTAAGTAATATAACATATCTACACTATTATATGAATGACACAGTAATTTAAGGTGCTTATCAGCAATTCTGGTATCGTTAATAATAACCATACAAAGAAAATTCAGAATTAGTTAAGAATTTGCTATTAAATTGTACAGGAAATTGTATTACACTGTACAGGAAATATTAATTTGATGTTTATGCACTAAGAAGTCATGAGTTTAAAGAAGGCCTACCTGTTCGTAGGTTTCCTCAAGATGCATTTCCTATAAGAAATATTAACTTGTTTCTTTTTCAAACATATATTCTTCTGGGCTACTTCAAACAGAATAAATCTCTTCCTCTAAACAATTTATTTCAGTGAAGGTCTTCTTTTTTTTTTTTTTTTCAACAGAAAAAGAGTTGTTTTAACCATCCCGCATTATCTTATAGTGAACAAACCCCATATATGCCCACTGAGAGCACCTATAAGAGGAAAACAAACCCAGAGCGTAAAAGAGGCCCAGGATAGGAAATTAGACAACACTGAGAAAATGGGAAGAAAGTAAAGGTGACACTTAGAAAAAAAAAAAAAAAAGCATAAAGTATGTTACCTGTCCTTAGTTCTCGAGTCTTTCTCATGAAAAGTAGAGGTATACTATTAAACTTTTAAAATAATATCAGCAACATTAAAGAATAATGCCAAGATAGAATTTGAGATTATTTTTGCTTTAGAGTTTTAACTGCAGACATGTAGATAAGAATTTTCAGAAAAATAATCACAAAATTAGATATTAATTGAATGAGACTATGAAGGCTTTGCTCTGGAATGAAGGTCATACTTTTCAATACATAACACTGTGGAAGAGCATTCTTTCTCTTCATGCATTACATTTCTATCTACTATATTGATAGACTATAGATTTGTCTTCTTGAATTAAAAACGCGTGAAAAAAATCAAATCATAGTGTGTGATCCACTCCTTTTATCATCTGCAATATGTGGTCTGTTGTTAATAAATTTGTGCTTAGCTGCTGTCAATACCACTCTCAAAATTAATTTCTAGAAGGTTGCTCTACATGGCTGAAGATTAACCTGCAGCTGCTACAAATGATCAATGGTAGCTATCACGAATAAGTAACAAAATCACCCTCAGATTATAACAAGTAGGTGTGTTTCATTTCTCACACAAAAGAGAAAATTATTATTGTAAAGGTAATAGAGATTTGGCCAACAGCTGGAGGAAGGGTTCTGATCCCTCTTTTTTTCTTCTTATTATTTTTTTGACAATTTTTGCATGACTGGACCAGAAAAGAAAACAGCATTTGCATTTTCATGCTTAAAATGCTCTACTGCCTTTAGCTGTGAGTTAAATTCTTCCTCTGCATAGGGTCTTAGGAAAGTTAGGAGTCTAAAAATGGTTAGCTGGCTGCACAAAACCACAGATCATAGTTTTTCTCCACTGGTAGTATGAAAGTAGAAGAAGCTCAGAAGAAAATGGGGGCTCAGCTCCTTGAGATGCAGAACGTTGGCATCTGGGCTAGACAGAGATACCAAGGGCCCCAGGTTTGTATCAGTGCTGGATGACCAAACCGGGTTTGCTTTTCCTGCACAGG
The DNA here is from genome assembly GCA_026283785.1 of Coracopsis vasa. NCBI lineage: Eukaryota > Metazoa > Chordata > Aves > Psittaciformes > Psittacidae > Coracopsis > Coracopsis vasa. The sequence goes on along the minus strand of JANHGB010032559.1, from coordinate 26,181 downwards.
TGGTGCTGGAGCCCAGAGGTTCTGCTCCCCTTCTCAAATTCCTCTTCGGAGGTTCTGGGTTCCTGTACCAGTGCAATGTAGGGGAAAGAGCAGAAGCTCCCTGTCTCTGACTGAATGCGCCAGGAACTGGTTTGTGGTGGGGACCAACATCAGGTGGACCACGTTTGTGGTTTTTGTGAAGTTAATGTGCGTCCCTGCTGGGCTGACCAGAAGGAAGAGTAAGGAAGATGCATCCACATTTTTGCTGCTGATTTACTCTGAACTTTTTGCCGTTGCAGGGTCTGTGTAATTGCAGGCATATCCAAAACTCCCTCTGGAAGTTTAAGTTTACAGAGAATATATTGAGAAGGGTGAAGCAGCAGTTGCAAGGATGTTTGAAAGGCTTAAATTTTATACCTGCATCCTCACTGCAATTTAGCCATAAATAAATTTATTCCCAGGATCATGAAGGATTATAATTTATTTTTCAGGTATCCAGTGAATATTCCATATTCAGCATTTTTGTTGGCTTATACTGCTGGAAAAAAAAGACCACCAACTAGAAAACCAGTTAAAACTAATACCTCTACAAATGCCTCAGTGTTCAGGAAGCAAATTTACCTAATTCTTAGGTCCCAATTGTTCTAAGTGAGCCAATAATCAGAAATTAATAAATAGCTAAGTCATTCCTAGCAGCAACTAAATATGGATCTAAACAAGGAAACCTAAAACAAAATGTTGTCATGGTGATATACAGAAGACTATGCAAGCAGTGCAAAGCTCCTATTCCTAGGAGACCTGAGAGACTAGCTCAAATTTTTATCTGTCATGGTTAATTTATCATTTCACTGAAACTGTTGTCAACATGGAAAGCAAGTAGAAGGCTTCTATTAGGTATCTTTTGTTTTCTGAGAGCACAACGGACTTTGTTTCCAAATCAAAATTTCAGATTCAGCCTTACTTAAAGAAGGAAAAAAAATATTGGGGGGATTTTTTTGCTATTTTTAGCTTTTTGCTATTTATAAGGGCAATTAAATATTGAGATTGTTTCCTCTTAAGCATGCCATCATGAGGCCACATGCTGTGGTGTGTTTGACATACTGATTTCTCCCAGAAAGGAAACAAGGAAAGTTTCCAAGCATGGGTGTTGTTAGATTAAAAAGCTGGTAGGCATAGAACAGAAAAGACTTATGTGTTGTCAGTCTTGGAGTTACTGCTTCTATGGAAGGGAAAATAAGGACTCACCATCAGCATGGGGCTCAATACATGTCAGTTAAGTATTGGTTTCAAAGTAATTTGAGCGTTAAAAAATCTTTATTTTAGGTGTTCCATGCACTAATTTCATTATTAAAGACAATCACTGGATTTCAGTGTTGGGTTAAGCTCTTTCTCTGGTTTCAAACCTCTCTGAATTATATGACTATTAGCTGGTAAATTGTTGAGGTTCAATTACTTAATAAGTTAATTTCCCATATCAGTAAATTCAGGAAAATATGGCAAATACCAGAGTAAGTAGAACACCTGATTATTTACATCTGTTTCCCTTAGGAAGCAATGACAAGAGTTCAGAAAAATGGCTACAAATTAGTTCCATTAATTGGAGGTATGCAGAAATAAGTTTAAATAAGTTAGTCACACTATCTTGATTTATGGCTTCCTTTTAAACTTAGACTTCTCATGTTACAAGATTAAAACTAGGGAAGACATCACTGCTTTGGTATAAATTGAGATGCCCTAAGATCTCAGCACCAGAGTAAGAATCTGGTTTGCTCACCTTTACAAACAGTCTAAGAAAACAAGCATAGTAATGACAGCAAAGTACAGACACTGCTTCTGATTTTCATTGCGCTCCTAAACCAGCACAATAGTGCACGAGGGTGGGGACTGACAAGCCCAAGCACGTGAAACACCCTCTGGGAGGTAAAGTGAACAAAGTGGATCTGGGAACCTTGCTTTGCAAGAGATTCTCCACCTGTCCATGATTATCTCCATGGGAGATGGCAATGGCCATTAGGCAGGCTGTAATCATGGGATGTGAGTGGTGAGTAGAAACATGAAGGTCCTTAGCAGTTTCTGTCATGATGCTTCACTTCAGAAACACTGGTGTTAAACAAATGTGTTAGAAGGAAAATGCCCATAGACAGGCTATGCAAGAACTGCCCTGGCATGGGGTTTAGGTGGCATTTCTGGTAGAAGTAGAATGTATTTTTTGTTGGCTTTTCTAATATTTTATTTTATTTTTTTCAGAAAATTATTACAGTTTTACCACGTGTGGGTTCTTACCACTTCTTTTTCTCCATTGAGCCTCTATTAGTTTTAAAGTTGATGACTTATTAAATGCATCTTTCATACAAATACAATTAAAAGGTGTGACTGTATTCTTCTCAGTGACATCCATAATTAGCAACCACCTTTCTGATTTATTTTGAAACAAATGCCTGGAGAAAAATAATTGTTGTCTGTTAATATCTCATGAGGCCAAAATTCATGCTTGCATCAGAAAGAAGCTCTATAAACAGACCACCCCAATATTGTACCATTTCACGGTGAAAAGCTGCATATTTACCCCTTTTATGTAGAAGAATACTGGCATGCCGGCGTCCATTTCCATTCTCGACATAGCATGAGTAATTCCCCAGGTCTGCCTCTTCCACAGAGTCAAGAATCAATGAGATGGAAACCTCTTGTTCCCCGAGATGTTCCTTGAGAACCCTGAGAAAAAAGCAACCATCACTGCTATTCTGCTTGTACCATAGCAGAGCACGACATAATCATGACATAATAATGCTACTTTCAATTCACAACTCTCTGGCTTCATATTTGGCTATGGTTTGATGTAATCTTAATTTAATTCTATCATGCCCTTTTCTTCCTCACTTCTAATGAGGAGATTTGGCTTTGTAAATGTTAATGAGAGCTTCAGTTAATTGTCTTCTTTAAGAGGAATGATGCACACACTGATAATATATCATTGCAGACTCTCATGGAGACCCTGATCAGTAGTATGTGAAGCCTTGTAATGTTAGAAAAGTGAAAACAATTATTTTGGGGTTTAGGGTCACATTAGGAGTCTGGACTAAACACACTAGTTGTGCACTTTCTGAGGTTCTTCAATGTGCCACTCTGAAACAATGTGTTCATGCTACGGTCTGAAAAATTATTTATAGAATGTATTATGAAATTTGACTATGTATTATAAATCAATAGAAAGAACATATATACCTGATGCTGCTCATTCATACAGATGATAAATAAAAGATCTTCTGCATAAGACTCCACCTGCCTTCACATTGCTTTCTTTCCCTATTAGCAAGCCCATCAGTGGTTTTAGAAACCCAGGAAAGCAAATGACAAACCTTTCCAGGCTGCTCTCTCACCTCACACCTGACAAAAGAAGTGGAAACTGGCTTTCCTGCTCCTCCCTCCACAAAACAAGAGAATTGTGATGAGGTTCTTGCCACCTTTTTGTCAGCCTTCCAAATAGCAAGTCTTTGGTTGAAGGGCTTAGGAAGAGCTTTAGATGTGAAATACAGCTGATCTGGTTGTCATGTGCCATTTAGTGTATTTATACAATAAACCTAAAGTACATTGGGGTGAAATACACTTTCATTTTGCCTGTATCTGGGATGACGAACTTGAATGTCTACGCGGCCTTCTTGATTTTGTTAAAGGAATTTTCTGTTATTTTGGTTACACTCAAGAATCCCAAGGTTTAGGTGAAAATGAGTGCTACTTCATGTCTTTTGATGATATAGTAAACACTTATGTAAAAGTGAAGTATAAATAAGCTTATTTTGTTCTATTATAAGCAATCATGTAGATAACACATCCATGATTATTTAGAGTCTTTTTTAATGCACATTTAGATTTGCCTTAATTTCTGGGTTTATCCATGATATATAGACACAGTGATATACACACATGCAGAATTATAAATGAAAAAGAATTCTCTTCAGATCCAAGTAGATACTTTATACTGAATAGAAGTTGGTATGTTATGTCAAGCATGTAATTCCCAATACAAAACCACTTTTTTCTTATTTTCCAAATGAGGCAGTACTTTTAGGAACCATAGAAGTACATGATGCAAATTGCCAGATCCTCTCTAAAACGTATTTCAGCAGATAAAGGCAGCCCACATAACGGGATGCTTGGCTCTCACAGGCCAGATAACATCTCAGGAAACTCAGTTTTTGCCTTGAAGAAAAGAAAGCAAAGTATTTCAAAGAGAAGCCAGACATCAGTATTTATGTTAGGCTCCATGTTTTAAAAGACTTCTTTTGAGCTGTTTTTCTTGCTGTGTTTATTTTTCTGTATTTCATCTTAGTAACTTAGTGGTTGTTATTGTAGATTGCCACAGTTTTAAAAAGTCACTGTGCAAGTTCCAGTCCTTTAACACCACTATAGTCATCAGAAAGCTATTCTTCTTTTGCATATCTCTAACATCAGACCTGGCCAAGGCATGCATTTTTCTGTTTTGTACGGGTGGAGTTGAAAAGGTAAAGAATGGATGTTGTAAACCAGGGATCAGAAACAAAGTGTTCCTGAGTTAGTCTATGATAACAAGTATTACAGTATCAAGAAAATATATTAACTGGGAAAAAAAAAAAATAAAATTCTTTTACCTGATGTCACTTTCCCAGACTCGACTATCATCCAAATCTTCAATAAACTTCTCCCCTTTCATCCAGTAGATTAAAGGACTGACATCTCCACTATACCCAAAGAAAGCTCGGCAGGTTAGATTAGCAGAACTGCCTGTTACAAAGGATGTAAGAAAATTTATTATTTCCAAATCTATTAAAAACAAAAATAAATTTTGAATCAGTTGCTTTTGTTGACTAAAAACAAAATAAAAATCTGTAGAGACCCTCAATTTCCAGCTGCTGTTGAAAATGTCCAGAAGTGACTACTTATCTTGCCGCTAGTTTTCAATATATTTTCTGAAAATGAATACAATAAAAATGAAATTAAATGTTACATGAGAACAGGATTCAATTTTGTATTCTTTCACCAAGCTTTCTATGTTTGGTAAGGAAATGAAAGATTGTTTTTCCTCAGAAAGAGCTAACTTAACTCGATTTTCCATGTTTTCTCTGAAAACAGATAAAGATTAGGTAAAATAGACATGCAATCACATCTGTGTGAGTTCAGCTTTGCAATGGCTTCTGCAAAGAGGCTGGTAGATTCCCATAGGGTACCATTTCCAGGGGAAAGCCAGTAGAAAGATGAGTGCTCATTGCCGAATTAACTTAGACAAGTACTGAACACTGAAAATTGAAAAAGGAATACACATGATCTCATTCTGTACATTATAGGACATGTCTTGCTGTATGAATAGGAATAACCATTAAGTGTATGCAGCAAAAAGTAGAAATTCAACATGTATGCAGCATTATTAATCGTTTGAGTGAAATTTAAAAATGTAACACACCTTCACTTTGGTTTATTTTCATTATTTAGTTTTACATTGTGTTAGCACCACTTGGTTTTGGGGTTTCAACTACAGCACATACAGGGATCAAGACAGTACTTTGTACGTATTTTGTGTATTGGTAAAATGGGATAAAACTAGAGGACAGCTACAGTTAAGGATCTCCCATTTGCTCCTGTAAAGATGTTTGTGGCTACATGCACCAACTCTTCTAAACCACTATTTGAATTTCTGTAGCAGAAAATTACACAGTGATTTAAAGAAGTGTTGTGATTTAAGGAGTGTTTTTTTCCCCCCTAAGGAGAGTATTTTCATGGAGTTTATATTCCTGCTGAGATGAAACTCATATTTTATTTACACTTTCAGTTTTTGATCTAATGATTGTAAAGCTGACTGACCACAGCTCCTGGAAATTAAAAAAAAAAAAAATACAAAAAACCCACAAAACCTGCATTATTAACACTACTTCACTCTGTATCAAGATGCCATGAGAAGTCCATCTGAGTTCAATGAATTTTCTTATAAACATACTGCTTTGGGTCAGGACCTGGTCCTTCTCAAACCTTCTTCAAATATTTATCTTGAACATCTTATTTACTTTTCAATATGGAAACAAATACAGGATTATGTATAAAAAGATGAGTAATTATTAAATTCCTTATTTGTCTGTAACTATTTGTGGTTTTCTGTAAAAGCATCTGACTCTTCTATCTGGTTTGAACTCTCACATCCACACTGTAAAAGGTGCAGAATCAAATGTTTGTAATCAAAATGTGCAACATCAAGCCAAGCACCATCTATGTTGTTTTCACAAGCTACTTAGGAATTAAATTGCTTTTAGACATCTCATGAACTTTTGGTTAGTGCCACACTCTTTGCCAGAAATGCTTGCTAAGGAGACAGGAGTATCCCAGTTCTTGAAAGTAAGATGGAGAGGAGAGTCTCATTCATAATCAAAAAGTATGAAAATGAATCTTTGATTAATGTGTGAGATAAGCTTTGGGCACCACTTAACATGGGTCAAGTGTACGAAAACCTGTAATAGGACATGACAAACTTCCTGGTTGTTGCCTGGATGTTTTAACAGATGTAAACCCAGTTTATTATAGCAGTTGCATAGCAGATATAAACTGGATTTTTGTTTTGCTGTGCATTATAATTATCATACTTGAACATGTGAAAATGAAAATACAAAACCTTAAAGGATTATGAATATCTTGCCACAGTCATCCAATCTAGCACAAATTCAGGGCTGTGAAATGCTTCATAACCACAGCACTGGTGGACTCTGATCACTCTTGAAACAGAAGGTACCTGCACATCAAAATCAAAAGCAGGTCCCTGTGATAATTGTGATTATCTCCCAGTATTAAAGGGAAGAGTGCTACCTAATGCATCACTGTCACTTCTTGGGTTTTTTTCTCTGGAGCTTTCCCACCAAGTTAAAGCCCTGTTGAAACTTTTCAGCTTTTAAGAGCTGTCAAGATCATAGCTAAAGGGACTGTAGCTTCTGGCCAACTTATCCATGATTCACAGAAATTAGGCACCACTGGCGCTGAAGCACCAAAGTTCTCCGGGCTCCTGCAGCTAACAGATATCCACTGAGACCTGATTTTTGCACTGTACAGACCTCTAAGCCTTTTATAGTTGAATATTAATGGACATAGGTTTGTTTTTTAGAAATAAACTTCTTCTGTAAAGGGCAAAAAATGTCAGAAAAAAAGAATTTGTAACATTAACGCTTTTTTCCTCATAAAATTCTTGAAGAGAATTCTCCCTTAAAAAATAATTAAACATATTTTTAAACATGGAATTCAAAGGTTCTATTCATCATGAAATATTTGCACCTGAGAAATAAAATAGGAAGGATGTAACATCTCTTAGAAGTTCTGTGTCAATTGCAGCCACTGAGCAAAGGCCATTAGTGTGCAGGGTGTTCAGCTATAAATAACCTACACCATCTACCTTGAGCAATCTTCACAATAAGCCAGTGGGAAGTTCATTAGCAGGTCATCAAGAAAGATTCAGTGACCATCTAATGACCAACTGTGACCATTAATGAAGAGGTCTGTTATTGAAAAGCTCACAGCTCATTGCAGAGGGCAGTGGAGCTCACTTGGTGGAGCAGAGATGCTCACAGCTGTAGGAACATGTAAGTAATGGACAAAGGCTGGCTGAAGGGCTTTATTAGGAGTGGACAGAGTATCTAGGGACTACATCTTGATCTCTGCTCCAGACCTGCCCTCATGTGAGTAAGTGTATGCTGTAGGATGGGCTGCATTTTTCTCTAGAAGTACACCTTTGCAGTGAGAACACAGAAAATGCCTAATATGGCAGCTGCAGCTGCTCTGCATGGGCAGTCTGGTTTTAAGAAGCCTGAAGATTTTTAGAAAGAATTTAAAATTTAAGTAAACAAATAGAAGAGCTGCATAACTTCATGTTTATGTATAAATCAACCTGTCAGCCAATCAATAGAAATCACTCACAGTTAACCCTACACAACTATTCCTTTCCATGTATTTTGCGTGCTGGGAGAAACTATAGAAGTGATTCAAAAACTGTAAAAGTTTGATGAATGGATATGTAATGCTTTTTATGACATTATTTTGAAATTTCCTGTAAATGTTTGATTATTACAGTTTTATAGTCTATATTTGATGGAATATAAATACAGATTTTAAATTAACTACGTTTTAAATTAACTACATGTTTTAAATTAAATTAGTAGGGAAATCTATCTCTCTCTCTCTGTCCCCTTTGCTATGAGATGCTGTAAATTCTTGAGAATGTTCTGTCTCAAATTGTGTCTTGTGTAAACTGATTATTTTATGGACCCTGGAAAAGTCCAAAGGCATGATATTAGAATTAGTAAGTGAAACTGATAGCATTTTTATTAACAGCCCCGCACTCTCCCCACTCAAAAAAAAAAATCATCAAACCAAAACACAGCATCCTCAGAAGGGATAAAAAAAAAAGAGGCTTTTGACTTCTCAGTATGATTATCATTTTTTACTGTGAAATAATGTAATAAATACATGTAAAAGAGCACCCAAAAAGTAAGCTTCAACTGAATATTTCTCCATCAACCTTATTTCTGACGATGAATATGCTTTTACTGAGCTGATGTTTGTAAAAACTGGAATATATAGTACTACATATTCCTGCTGCTCACTGTGATAAACTTGCACTATCAAATCCAGCCAACTGGATTGAAGCTAAATTAATCAAAAGCTCTTTGCTGTCTAAACGGAGAGCAATTTTTGTTACATAGTATGCTTCCAAGTAAAGTAGAATGCAAGGAGGGACCACAACAAAGTGTACTTCCCTGAAACCAGCAAATCCCTTCAGCAGAGCAACACACCGGTTTTGTGTCCATTTTCCATAATTGGAAATATTTGGGGCACCTTGTAAACTACTGCTATGGGACCCTATGTGCAGGAGAGGGCACTGTTTATCTTCTAAACATTAAAAAAAAAAAAGAAATCCAAGTAAATTCCTAGTGTATAAGCTCTAATTAAAAACATCACCCTGCTAAGAACCTGTTAGTTGTAATTAGCAAATAGTGAATGTTTTGTGGTTAGTGAAATGTCATCTTGTATGGGCAGTCTAAATTATACTTGCACCATTAGTCATACAAGTTAGCATACACAGTAATGGCACTCATTCTAGCCTTCGATTTGACAGATTCTTCAGGGAAGGACAGCGATTTTTATTGGAAGCAATGACAATTATCAGAGTTCTACTATCGTTTTTTAGAAGAATCCTCAAAGATGTATTATGGAAGTGAAGGGCTTGAGACCCATGCTCAGGATCTAGTAATATCGAGGGCTGAAAGATTAGAAATGTTAAGTGTACTGAAATACAGGACTTTCTTTTACTGTACAACATAAAACATTTCTAAAACTAATGCACAGGCAATACTTACACACTTATAAGTATGCCATTTGTAATGTAAGTATGCCATTTGTTTGTAATGTTAATGTTTCAAAACGAAATCATAAAAGGGCAAGGCAGATGCAGTCAAAATCTCTCACACATGAATTAAAATAATTCTTTGTGCTCATTTAAGAGAAGAAGTACTGACAAAATATCAGTCTTCCAAGTGGAGGGATGTTAAAGCTGTTCTTAGCTGTGAGGAATAGGTGGCAATTCCTCACAAAGTCAATAACCCACTTCTTTTACCAGTGTCATCTGCCAAGCCCAGCTGGCAGGTAGGTAGAAGCTGCTCATGTATTCAGAGAAGTCCCATGTCCTAAAACAGTTCACCACTTCTTGAAAGTCTTCTTGAAACATGATTAAGAAAAAACCCAAGCAACAACACCCAAAAGAAAATAGGGTACAGTATATTTTTGAGCCATGAGCCTTCATCAGATGACTATATTGTTGGGATCTGTAAGTCTTCCCTTAGAGCAGGGTGAACTACAGAGATTCCTCTTGATTCCTTTCTTGCCTAAACAAAGCATCACCTACTGCTACGCTGGCCTCCAGTTTACATACATATTTTCACATGTTAGTATCTTGTACTCTCTCACCAGATTGTAACTGTCTTGCTGCATGTTTCATATAGCAGGTTAGGCCAAATGAAAATATAAATAATTAAAAAAAAATGTTTTCTGAAATGTAACTGTAAGCTTGGAACTGCTAAGCTCTAGTGTCATCACTGAGTGGTATGTTGTGAAGTCTGGCAAGCCATTGTCTTGCATTCATACAATAGTGAAGATACAACGTACAAATTCCCTCTTCTCTGAATTCACTGAATGTAGGTTTGAAAGGGCTGGGTATTATCATTCCACTAAATATTATCATGCATGCGTCATACAAAGTGACTGAGTGTGATTATACAGCTATAACTCTTCATTAATAAACCTGTCCATATTTTGCTATGCTGCAGAGCAGTATGTTGGTTCCACAGGACTGTGAATTACATACTGAATAAGTTCTTCAGGCTATAAATGTGTAAATTTAGAGTACACACTACCATTCCTCCACCAAAGAAAAAAAAATAAATCAGCTAAAGGTTTGCAACAAGATCAGAGACTGTAGCTTTTGAACTTTCACTGAATTTGTAGATATGACTAGATGTAGAATTTGTAGATATGACTGTAGATATTCCAGACATTAAAAAATCACTTCCCTGAATTTCCTTCTTTTTTTTTTTTTTTAAATTGGAAAAAGTTCTTATTCATAAGGGTTTTCTTTGTTGTTTTGGTTTTGGTTGGTTGGGTTTTTTTACTTAGAAACTAGCCCTCATTTACCATAGGGCTAAACTCATTTGACCACTGAGAGTCATCCCGTGCCATATGAAGAGCCCTTTACACTGCAAGGCTTCCAGCTACTGAAATACAGTTCAATGCAGGAAACTTAATGAAGGTCTGTTTGTGTCTGTATGTTGCTGTTCACATATTCCTTGCTGTCAGCTATGAGATATTCAAGTCTGCAACACTTAATAAGGTGCTGTACTGAAACATACAGGGTAAGATCTAACATTAGCCTAAGAATATTAAAATTTTTTTGTGGACTGCTTCATAGCTTGTGAAGTAAAAGAAATTCAAAATCTTTCTGCTTTGAATGGGCTCTTTAGCAGCAGGACTGTCAGAGAGAAAGTCAATGAAGAAAGCAAACACCACAGCAGACTGCAGAAAAAGAAATGATGTATGGGACTTTGGGCTCAAAATGCCCAGAACATCTCTCAGGTACATACATTGTTAAACTAACCTTCATTTCACAAGAGGTAACAAAACCCCTGAACCAATAATCTTGATTTTCCTAACAGCAGGTCTCTCCTCTTGATAGATGGTAATGTCAGGCTGGTAAATTAGTTATTCAGCAAGTACTTTTCATTCCTTCCTCTTCAGAAGTTGAAGCTGGAGTGGGAGACAACTATCACAAGCATAAAGCAAGAGTTGCTAAAGAAAAGAAAGTCACTGCAATTGTTTTACAAGCTTGACTTAACTTTTACTCTATGAGTTCATATTTTTCTCATGATTTGTTTTAGACAAATGCATTTCTCAAATGCTTTCCTCCTGTGCCCTCTTTGTCAAATCAAAAAATAGGTTTTGTTTTAAAAGCATAGCTCTTTTTAGGTACAAGTCACAAGAAAATATCCTGGATAACAAAATAGCTCCAATGGAAAAAAAATAAAAAAAAAAATATATATGAAGGTGGCTTTAAATGTAAAACTTCACGTTTTTTAGCCGTTACAGACTTATGACTTGGGAACTTTACATGTGGCAACACTGTGCATAGCTCAATATTGTTCAGTGTATTGTTTCTGGACTCTTTTTCAACCGTACTGCTGTTGACTATGGTGCTGTGGCTTTTGCTTTTTAATGATGCTACATGGTAAGAAAACACGCTTAGCTAGCAGCCTGACGTTCCTTATGCATAAAGGAGTCCCATAAGGACTGCTGTAAGTAGTCCCATATGGACACCTTACTCCTTATGGTCTCTGTGCGTCAAAATTGAGGCAGGTAGGTCAGACACCCAGGGATACCACTGCCCCTCAGCAGTCTCTGAGCACCAGAATGGCCTCTTGGAACTTCAGCTTTGTGAAGTCCTGCTCTGGGTAACGTCTTGGTAAACACCTAGAAAAGCAGGAGGGCTTTACTGTTGATCTTTTCACACTTCAAAGAGGTTAGATTAGGGGAAAATAAACCAAAAAAACCCCAAAACAATGTGTATCCCTCTGGTAAAGAGTATTTATTGATTATAAATATATTAAGGACTGTAGCCTCCTGGATGTTACTCTGGGCCCCAAGAAATTAAAAAGATGTAATAATTTCTATGTTAGTTAAGGAAGTTTCAAGCCATTACAGCTCTGACAACATTTTTGTCCTTCCCACACAAAATCTAGAGGCAAAGCAGCAGCAGAGTTGAAGTGGGACTTAGGCAGCTACTTTCAGAATGCAGCTGTTGGTAGACTTGTCTTGCTAAGGAGCTACTTGAACATAATGATAAATCCAGTCCACCCATGACTACAGTGACAATAATTTTCTAATAAAGAACACTTGCAATAGCACAGCTTTCTTTTCACTTTAACTGTGAAAACTGTAGAAATAATTGAAAATAATTGACCTTTTTTCTTTCTTTCTCTCTGGTTTTGTTTTTTGTTTTGTTTTTTTTTTTAAGCTCAAGAATGTTGGCTTAGAAGATAAAAACATTCAAGTGTCTTGCTGTGGAGGTTTTGTTATAAATCCTGTTTTCTTGCTCTTTCTGAACAGAATATAGTGGGTTTGCTTCGGTCTCTAGTGAGTGCTACTCCATGTCAAAAAACCCCTGCACATAAATCATGACAACCAGCAGCAGCCTCAGAACCTTCTCACAGCATCTGTCTCAGGTGCACTGCACAACGCTTTCTGTACAAGGTGAATGCAGGCTATATTCTGGATTCTAGATAATGATAAATAACAGATTTATTTTCCAAAAGAGTTTACCTCTGGGGAGCTGTAGCAAACAACTTATTGTGTCAGATCACACTTAAATGAAAATATCAATAATCTTAAGGAACAGATCTGGCAATTCAGTTTTCATACAAATTATCAGCTATTCTACCTCTTGTGGTTATTTCAGCCCCTAACTATTCAGCCAGTTGATTTCTTCAGACATAGCACTTAAAGAAGAGTGTTAGAAACTGTTTTACTGTAATGTCTCATAATACCTGCTCTTTTATTGCTTTGGAAAGAGGGATTGTAGTGTTCATGTAATCATTAGGTAATTCAAGTACCTATAGCAAATTCTCAGCTTTGGACTCATATATATATATTAAATAGTAAGTTATGGTTTTATTTTATATTGGTCAGCCTCCCTACAGTTTTTCTCCCTTTTTTCTTTCCTCATAAGGAAGCAAGACATGGAGGTTGCAGGGGATTATTCAGGAAGAGAAGTATTGTGAGAAATATGACAGAAACAGGCTGCATTTGGAAGATTTCTTATTAAAGTGGAGCTTTTGGAAAGTAGCAGGCAAAGTGTCATCTACACCTGCTAGGTGAGTGTTAAGGAAACTGAGATTCCAAATAACAAACAACAAATAATTAAACCCTATCTCTTCCTCTGACAATCTTTATTCCTCAGCACACATTGAAAACAATAGCAGTTCTAAGATTCTCATGAACTAATCAGTTCTGTCAGATCACACCATATGATGGAAAATGTCTTTTGGAAAAGACTGAGGCTAGTTTAGCAAGCATTTGGATGGGGAAAAGTTACCATTCCCATGAAGCAGTGTGGCACAACAGGATAAACACAACTGAAATAAAACACATCTATTAGGTGAATCAAAATATTTCAATTTGGTACAAAATGATGTCAAACCACTGTTCAAATTTTCACCAGAAAAGCCATTAAACACCACTGAAAATATAAGCTCTGGTTAGCTGATTCTGTTGGTTACTAATAAACAGATAAATAAAATCAATATCAACTTTCTTTTTTACTGCAAAAAGCTTCTGAGGGTGGGAAGTTATTTCATGCTTATTCATACTGTTTTTCTCTGTAAATAAAAGAATGATATATGTATAGTTTAGATGTACTTCTGCTTTAAATCGTGATGTCATGAAGATAGTGCAATAGAGAAAGAAAATACTAATTCTTAGCATAACCTCAGAAATAGCTGGTTTACCATTTAATTATCACATGGACTATTTTTTTTTAAATATAATTTAAAAGTCCCAACACATCAGATATTTCTATTGCATAAAAATGTGACTGCATGCTGTTTCTAACTGCACTAGGTTTTCTGGTTTTATACCACGGTCATTACACCATGTAGTCTTTCTATTTCTCTTGCATGTGTGAGTTAGTCCCCTGTTTTCCAAAGAAGCTCCTGAAACAAAATCCATGAAAACAAACCCCTCTTATTCACAAAAATGCAAATGGATCAACTCAGTTGCTTGTCCATGACAAATATGCACCATATATATGGACTATAAACATGCTGGAATTTACTGCTATTAATCAACTTCCTTTCCACATGAGAAGCAGACAGGCTTTTTCAGTATTTACTTCTATGTAATTGCACATTTATAGATATCACTTAGTGAGGGAAGCTGCATAAATGTCACCAATGGAATAAATAAAAAGACTCCACTGAGCACTCCATATGTGCTACCTGACTTTAAAGGAAAAAAAGTATAGAAATGGGAGAAAAACTTGAATTCTCAATGCCATACCCTTCTTTCTGACCTAAAGGTATACAAGTGGAGGAGAGGACCTGTGTTATAACCAGAATTCCCACAGGAAAAAAGACGGGTCTGGCGGAACGCAGGATTCCTGCTTCATGCTCCTGGGCCACAGAGTAGATTCTCTCTCTGGGTCCTTGCTCTACATGAGAGCTTCTGCTCCACCAGGGGGACTGCCCACTGCTCCCAGCCCCATCATCACTCTGATTTTGGAATAGGTGAAGACCTGTGATCTCTCTCTTCGCCCACAGATAGTAGCTGTTCTTGTGCCACACAGGCAAGAAGGGGAGAGTTGTTCTTGTACTCCTAAACAACACCTGCTAGAGGGCTGGCTTTACACTGGTTATCACTTTTTAACAGGAAAATGGCCTGAGCAGGTGCAATAGAAAGAAGCAGTTCCTGATGTCCCCATGTGTGTTTGAAGTAGGTGAGGTGCTAGATATCATAAAATGTGATTCATCCAAAACAACTTCCTTCTCAAGAACAATTAGTCATCAAATTATTTTGTTTTCTGGCATGTTTTTGCCAAGAGGAGATGTTCTTCAGTACTGGAATGTCTGGACAACAGTAAGGCTTCAATTATTTATCTTCTTGCAGCAGCTGCATGGGCCTTGTTTCTCTAGTCTGCCTTCATCCTCCTTTAGCTGTAATTTCCATAGTTGCACTGTATAGGGTCCTGTCAGCCAAACTTCTGAGAGATTAGGACTCCTCTATCTGAAGCCAAATACCTGAGGTCAGCAAGCAGGATATCAATCCTCATTGCCAGCATAATTGTGAATTCCCTGATCAATTTACACAACCTACCCTCCTCCTGCTGCATGCTCACCACTACTGTAATTTTTGTTTTAATTTTCTAAGTTCTCTGAGAAGCATGGGAGTTGTGACACATCTCAAAAGTAGATGAAAGTAAAGGAAACTTTCACCTTGCCCCATTCAAGCCCCAGGAATGCAGAATACTGTCTATAATGTTGTTTCTGTTTTTTAACATTTTTTGCAGGTCTCAAAGAAAGGACTAAAAGCAGACTTTGTAAGGTACAACAGTTTCTGGTTACAGGAACAGAGACAAATATTCATTATGCAATATTTACAATACAAACTGTGCAAGCAGGGAACTGGCAGGCTGGTGTCTCTGACAGAGAATCTCTCTTCAGAGGTGCACAATGCCACTCTGAGCAGCTGCTCTACTATTCACCCAGTCCTATGCCCCTCCAGATTTGAGGCTGCCAATAATTCCAAGCTGCATGATGGCTTTTAGCATTGAAACACTAAAAACCCAAGAGGCACCAGGGTAGACTGGCAAAACCCCTTTTCACTTGTGACTTGGAGCTAGAATTTTAACCCGGATCTGGGGAAGAAGAGTGTATGTTAACCTTTGCATTGCATAGCCCATCATGAGGTCTAAATAATACCACTGCAGCTATAGGCTTTGATTTTTATTGATGCAATAATTTGTAAGTGCTGTTACAAACTACTGGCTAATAAAAGGATGGATTTTTAGAAAGCGCTTAGTACAGTGTTTACTTTCAGTCCTTTGGCATCTATATGGCATCAATCCCTTTAAAAATATGTAATAATTGCAGTCATAGAAAAATTAGTATTATTTATGAAACAGTCCAAAATGAATGGGCTAAGGCATTAAGTATTGCATGATTGTATATTCAGCCAGTTTCGTAAATGTATAGTGTACACTCTCAATGGAGTTTAAATCCATACTTATCTTAAATGAAGTCATACAGATTATCTGAAGTGTGAATTGTGTGGTGGGGAGAAACACTTTAAAATCTTATTTCCTTCACAATTTTTTTTTTATGTTAATTTGGGATCATTAATCTTCAAAAACAAAAAGTGAGAAAGAGTAAAGCAGCCACGCATACTAACTCAGAACAAAGATTCATTATTGCAGCATCCTGTACCTGACAGTACTCAATAGCAGGAGGCAAATGTCTAGATATGAGAGTCATAGTCCCTGAAAACAGCCTTAATTTTATGATGAAAATGTTGACAGACTTTAAACTACAGTAATGCCAATAAAAAAAAGCAAGATCATATGGTTGTCCTCTGTAAGCAATTAATCTGTTTGTTTTAATAGGATGCACATATAAAAACAGGACCTGTAATCAGCTTCATTAGCAGTACAAGACAACAAAACATAGCCCTCTGATGGAAGTTCAGCAATGTGCTTTTTTAGCAAAATCATGTTCATTTATCTGAGCAATTAAAAGATGGGAATTTATTGGTATGATAAAAAGCATCTAGGTGAGCTTATCCAGTTGAATGTTTTGCCCCAAGTTGTTATTTTTTATTTTCTCCATGTTCCAGGATAATCAGAGATAATTATGACTAATGTTTGGGAAGAGTTGTTTGTTGATTTTGTTGGGATTTTCTAAATGCATTAGATTTTGGATAGCAAGTATATGAAAATTCATTTTACATAAATTATGCTCCTAAACCACTTTGTAGTGTGAGATTATGAAGTTTAAGTGTTCAATAATAAGATAATTTAAGAAGCATGAAAAAACAGGGGAAAATAATAAAAGGCAGAGGGAAAAAGGCAAAGTTGTTTCTACTCTGGGCAGTCATTTAGAGACAAAGTGAGAATTTTTTCAAGACTGTGATGGCAAGTAGTGTTTCCTTGGTGTCCAAGGCAAATAATAGGATGACATGGGGTGGTTGGTCCTGTAGCTTTTCTATGAGTCAGTCTCTAAAACTAATACCTGTTCCAATGAGCGTGAGAGAAAAGCTAACTCATTGGAAACAGTAGTAACTTTTAACTGTCCTGCTGAATAGCGGCTTCTTGTAAAAGCTATTTTTGCTTTCAGTGTTTAGGCCAGTATTGTGTGGAAGGAGTAACTAGGAAGCAGAAAAAGACTGTTGCTGTTGAGATCAGGACCTGACCTCTTCATGGGTGTGTCTATGGGAATTTGAATGATGGTAGTGATATCCGCTTCGAGATGGGTTTCTGGCACCTACTCGGTGTCACTGCAGTAGTCAAAGAGCAGATTCCAGTAAAATGCTTAGATGAAAAGAAAGATATTGTTTTTTCTCCTTAAAACAAAACCCCACATCACTCCTGCTGCCTCATGTTTCCACGGTCACCCTTTCTTATCCCATCCCCTCTTCCCCATCCTGAAAGATCTTCTGCAATTGCCAGCACCTCTTTGCCTAGAGACAACTCCAAGACTAGACTTCCAGCACCCAGATCAGGTGAGAGGCAGCCTGAACCCTGTTAATATGGAAATACATCCTCCACCTTGGTCTTCACACATAAAGTTATGAAGACTGGAATCTGCCAGGCCCCTAACATAAGGGATCATCAAATATGAAAATAATTTGTTGGAGGAGTAATAAGGAATCAAAAAACCCCAACAAAATAAAGCACCACTGCAAAAAAGGTATGGGAAGACTGGCTGGCAGCAGGTTTACAAGTGGCATTACAAGTAAGAACTAGCTAAGAGAAGCAGTTTGCAACCCTGAATAAAATGAATCATTCCTAATATGATTAGCACATGTTACATACTAGAATGAAACTGAATGTAAGTTTGAAAAGAGCATTTGTCGAAAAGGCAGAAGAAAAAGGTTGACATGACATTTTCTGCATAAATGAAGACTTTGAAGGAAAAAAACCTGCTTTTTTTGTTCATTTTAGAGATATTACTATTAAAATCTATTAGTTACTTAAATGTCACTTTTATGAATAAAAACTTATCTTGGTGACATGGGAGATATTGCAGATGAACTGTTGTTTGTGTAGAGCTGCAAACTCCCAGATTTTCACAAAGACAGACAAAAAATACAAAGCTACTAGCTCATCCTTTCACCAAGTGAAAACATTAAAAGCTTCAATAGATTATTTGAAAATACCAAGGCAAATTGTTAGACTGGTTAGACAGGAACAAAACTGTATCTCGTATAGAATTTTTGCAGTTTTATTTATAAACTGACCATAAATGAATGATACATATTCTGGACACACTGGGTTCAACAGAATTAAGTTTCTATAATTTAGACAATGGGATGGAAAAGCAGAGGCTACCAGGAGACAGGATTTCTGATAAAATACACTTGCCATTCTGTTTCCTTGGATTTTTTTTTATTTATTTCTTTTTTCTGATTAGTTTATTTAATTTGAATAGACAGCACTTCAGAGCTTTTAGACCAGGACAGTCTCAGGATCAAGGCTGACCTGTTAAGCCAAGGTGCTGGGATCTCTCCCAGGATTTGTAGGTTTTGAATTCAAGTGGTGCAGAAGAGGCTTGGAAACACTACTGGACCTTTGGCCCATCTTTGTTTCCAGGGTTTTTCTGTTAAGGACAGTAACTTAATTGGGGCTGGTGTTTAATTAAAATGCAAGGGCAGCAAGTCAATGAGACTCCACAATTGAGACTGTCCAGCACCAGCTGAATGAATGGGTTGGCCTGGGTACATTACATAGAAAAGCAATATGCAGATATAATAGCTAAAGTCCTGAAAACCATATAGCTGTAAATGCTGTATTAGATCATCCGTACCGCTTCTGTATCAAAGGTCACTCAGTCTGAACTACATCGGCAATGTAACTGTAGGATGCATTGCATACTGTAGATCTATCATTACTGTTTCTTCTGTACAAACAAGAATAAAATTGCAATGGATCCTTCTTCTGGTGGACACCAGTAAATGTCGCTGTGCTAACAAGTATTGCTAGTTACATTTGTGACTGTTCATTTCTTCAGTCACTGTTTCTTCATCTGTTCCTCAAAGGGGTTACTTGTTTTGGCAGGCTACATAAAGAAGTGTGAAGAAAGGGGAAGACTTATTAATGCATTTATACAAAGGGTGTCAAGTTTAATTCTATAATCTGTAGAGCAGTATTATTTTCAACTTATTAGGAAAAGAATAAATAAAACTTGAATAGCTAGACACTGGAAAGGGCTCTAAGCAAATTGCTACTGAAACCTTAGCAAAAAGCACCCTTGTTATCACTCTGATCTAGGCTGCACTTCTGCAATGAGGAAACTGCTTAACACTCTGTAAGCTACGAATGACTCATATGCTTCAAATTAAGCATTTATGTAACTGTTTATAGGTGGGGGTGTTGGATCATAAGCTTCATGGGGGAAGAGAATAATTTCTCTCATGCTCATCACATACATAAAACTTCATTCTTTTTTCTATAAATCTTTCTGCTTCTAGTAGGAATAATTTTGCAATAACTTATAACATCCCAGACATATTTTTGCTTACTTTACTTTTTATTATTGACTTGTAACAAACATAGTGCTTTCTAGATGATTTTTTTATTAGAAAAAAAGGCAGAGGTAAAATTAAAAAAGACAAAGTAGTAAAGATAAAGATCAGGGAAAATAGATTGTAATTTAATTCATTGTATTACAGAAGGAATTATATGAGGAAGGAAAATGTGCACTGGTAACTATTCTGTTAATCTTAAATTGATGCCCCATGTCATTAATCTTCAATCAAGATGAAAAATCTAGCTGCATATGATATAGAAATAGGTATATAATCTTACATGGGTGTCCACATGCTATTTAAGTGTTCTAGTACTGATACCAGATTCTAAGTTTTTTCAGCCAGTATGTGTATAGGTCTTTTAAAATATACCCTGAAAGCATAATTACTGTTGTGAGTGGTATTACAATAGGGATGAATTTGGACCCTAGAAATATTATCTGATGGGGTTTTACTGGTTACAAACAGTATTTGCTAGAAGATGAAAATGTGAGGAAATTGAAACATTCATCACAAAGTTAAAATAAACACTTGTCCTGTCCACCTCTAATTAAAATCATTCTCACTTCCATGTTACATTGCGAGTGTGTGCCTCATATATAAATTCATAGAAGCAAAAGAGCATAGAATAGTAGGGTTGGAAGGGACCTCCCAAGACATCTAGTCCAACCCTCCTACAATGAGCAGGGGGGGCTCCTATTTTTTCACTTTTTTCTTTTTTTCCTATTTATGCTACCCAGAGAGAAAACATAGGTCTCCAAGTTACATAAACTTTGACCTGCTTCTTTTCACAAATTATTAATTTCACCTCTTCTTTTACAGATAGCATTTTGTATTTCTATACTACCTTCATACTGAGTAGTTGTGCTATCTAAGGTACTCTACAGTGCTCTTAAAATGGCATAACAAATTTTCTGATACAAATGGCTGTCTTTATGTTTTCTGAAGGGTAGAACACAAATAATACACTTTTATGATTGCTAGCGTGATGAGAAACTAATTGCTAAAGTACTACCCAGGCTGACAGCAAAACTCTCGTCCTAGTCTGGGATTCCACCCACTGTCTTCGCAGCACTGCAGCAATTTGCAAAGTAATACGCCATCTGTTGATGGTTGGCAAAGTAACTCTCATCATTATCACTGTCCAGCTCAACAGCTGTAGCAGTGTAATGAAATATAAAACCACTTAAGGCTTCTATTGCTATAAGATAAATGCATGAGGATAGTCCATATTACTCTTTCCATGAAAAGGTGTATCACCTTGGAGTCTTTTATTATGGGTGAACAGTAGGAAAATGGAATTTGGGTGTTTACGTCGACTAAAAAATGAGAGATTAGTCAATCTTTCATCCACGGGTCACTGAATAATTTTCACTGCTCACAGTTACTGATGTGCTTCTTGTATTTCTGGCTCATGTTATCAACTAGAGTCAGACTAGTCAAACTAGAGCCAGACTAGTCAAATACTGCCTGACTTCTATGACTTCTACCAGAAATGCATTTGTGATTACCACACAAAAAAAGAGTGTGGTGAACAGGGAACAGGAATGTGAGAGTAGCTCTTTTGAGAGCCAAGATGAAAGGTTAATTCTTAGTCAGCTGGAGAAGTCACTAATTGTGAGAAAGGAAACCAAAATCAACCCATACCTTGCAAGAAAGAATTTTATTTCTGATCTTAGGGGACAGACACTTACTGTTAATACAAAAGGTAGTCATAGAAACACGGTGGCTGCAGCAGAGAACTTTCAGACCACTGAGTCCACGTCCTTAGCACAGGATGTAGTTTTCACACTTCTAACCTACTTAGTAAATATTAAACTGATGTTTTACTGGAGCTTAGCTAAAAGATCAGTGAGAAAGTTGCATAATTATGCGAGAGATTTGAACAGAAGCCAAGACAAATGCTTTTGGATTAAACACTATATAATTAGTAATTATTCACTATAATGCTTTAAAATTCTCTGAATGTATCCCCTTTATTGGTAGATTGAAATATATTCCCTTTGGAAGAATAGTGGAGGGAATATTTGCCCTCATGAAGTAAATGCTTATTCTCATTCTCTTCTCAGCTTCCTAATAAAACAGTTGTGGTAATGGCTCCTTCACCAGTTTCGCCAGTAATCTCCGTGGCTTGCCTGGATTCAAGTTATATATTCTTGTGGGTGGTATGGGTAATAATTCAGTTTAAATATTAATTCTTTCTTTCTCTTCTTCTGAATTCACAGAGAATATTAGTTTTCTACATGTTAAAGATAAGGTAAGAAAAATCCTTTGGTTTTTTTGATGCATAAAAAGGACGACTATCCAGAGACTACAACATCATGGAAATTGACCTACTTAGTACTCCCTTCTAACTAATTCTTATCCTCCTGAGAAAGGCATCTTAAGTTAATTAAAAGGTTCATGTATATAAATTGCTTGGAACTATTCAAGGATGATAATAAAAATAAAATGCAATTTGTAATTCAGTTGGTAGAAAGGGGAATTTCTTTACAGATGATAGGAGAGACTGCAGTTGGTAGAAGGAAGAAATACATACTAGTCAAGTAAGGCGCATTTGCAAACAGAGACAGGCAAGGTCTGTCCAGATGCTAAGCAGGGTGCACTAGCTCTCATTCAGAACTGTGACTATTTGAGTTACTCAGAAGACTGCAAACAACAAAATTCCCAGTAAAAGACCATATGACTGTGCCTGCTTCCTCAGATGTACACAAAGCTTGTATACAGTTCACTATGCCTTGGCCAAGGCAATGTGCTTTTTCAGTGAATATCCAATTAAAAAAAAAAAAAGGAAGAAAGATGCAAAAGAAAGGCAGAAAATATCAATAGAGTTCTTTTGACATTTTCAAATAAAGTTTGTCAATATTTCTAATTTATTTTATTTTGAGAAATTGCCTAATCTGACAAAGGAAAGTTTTTTCAAAGGGGACTAAAAGAACTCAAAAGGAAATGAAACTTATTGTTTTGTGCTGCATGAAAGAGCTGGCTACTCCAACACTATATACTGCATCATTGTGGTGTTAAATATTCCAGAAAGATTATTTAATTTGACCCCTAAAAATTGCACTCTAATTTCTTATCCAAATATTGACGCTTGGCAAGTTCAAAACACAAGGGTTGAATTATGATTATTTATGTGAGAACAGACTTCTTTAAGTGATTAAGCTCCTATATCTAATTATCCTTTCACCATATCCTAGCTTTTCAGGCAAATGGATTTTGGCAGAGCAAGAGGAAAGGGAGACGTATCTAATCTCTAGATATTTGAGTTCTGTGAAGTGAGATATGTAAACACAATATAACACTCTACATGCCTTCAAGTCCCTTGGACTTGTACAGAAGTATGCAGAAAACATGCAGAATTTCAATAAAATACTGTGTAGGAATTTATTCTGCCAGCCTTTATATCTCTAGATGTGACAGAATGGCACTGGTATATAATGTAATCTTGCTCAGAATACACTTACTGGAAAACCCCCAATCTAACAGTCATCGAGAAATCTGCAGAGGATTTGTCTTGGCTAAACTAACTTTTGTAAGTTCAAATTTCCTTCAAAATATGTCATGTGAGTGACTCATAACAGATTACATGTTTGTATGGTCACTGTCTTCCTGCTGGATGTGGACATTAAATTACACAGAGCCTGCATGGATTTTCCTTGACTGCTCAGTATTCTAAAACCAACGGATTTAACCAAAGGACATGGAAAAAACATATGAAAAGAGATTTTCTGTAGTTCCTGATTTTGTCTGGGCAACATATCTCCAGATCAACAACAGATTTTACAGTATTTTGGCCAAGAGAATTGTATCTGTGGCTATCCATAACACAAAAAAAAAAAAAAAAAGAAAAAAAAGAGAAAAAAACATTTTAGTGGTGTACCAAATTTAAATTGGGCTATGAATTCTTACACCTGGAACAAAGTGTGCCATCACTGAACATTTTCTGTACGGGTTACCACACTTTCAGCATCTCAAGTTGAGGACATTTTTTGTTTTAGCACTTTCATAAAGCAAGGAGAATTACTTGTGAATGTCATAAGAATAAACAAAAGGTGTTAAAATTTGCTGAACCATCAAGACAATGGTTTGTATTTGGAGTTTGGAGTTTGACTTGCATTTCAAATAAAAAATTATTTTCTGCCCTATTCCATACACCTCTGTCATTCAGATTTAATCATCTCAAACAGGGTATTAACTGGCATGAATTACCGCGCTTACTATGTGGATCATTCTTTCTGTTTATGCCCTATGTAGCCCATACCCATATAGGCTACATAGAATAATATTTTTAATAACTTTTTGCTTAGAGATTATTTATTTCTTTTTTTTAAATGTTCAGACTTCCAGATTCATGTTACATAAGCTGATTGAAGAATTGTCCCAGGCACTTGGAGGGCAATGCTAGGATTTCTGCTTTGTGATTCACCAGAAAAGCCTCCACTGCAAAATAAGGTTACAAAGAAGTTATTAGTTCAACTGTAGAACTAAACAAGGACTTATCTAAACTCTCACATAAGGACATAAGGAAAGAAATATTTAACTAAACCAAACTTGGAGATGATTTCCAATAGAAAATTATGCTTAGCAAAAATAATTACAGGCTATTTCCAGCATCATGAGAAGAAAACACCATTTTTAGATCAAACTTAAAAGATTTTGTTGATGAGCATTTCAAAATTTTTCATTGTAGTTTAAATTCATATAGTAAGAGCATAGCCATGGAAAACAAATTTTAAGCATAATTTACTATGTTAAACATATATATCTGAGTATAGCAAAGTAGCACAATCTTTCAAAAAGAGTGAATGTTGAATATTTCATAAAAGTTACCTTTTTATTCATATCACAAAGTCCCTCCAAATCTACAGTTTAATAATGTCATTTTTTCTTGAATGAAGAATAATTATAAATAAAAGCATACATCACGTAACACAGTAAGACTTCTATTTTAAAGATCTTAAAGACAGGAACTTAAAAATATTAGGCTCAGCTGTGCCCACATAGTTTCAAAAGTAATTGAAATTGTAAGTGAAAAGGGAAAGACAGTGTCTGCTCCCATGTAAGTTACTCTGAAATTTTTAATTTGTACAGTTCTGGCTTTCAATGACTAAAGGCTAAAACTTCAGATTAATAGTATGCCTGTATATAATGTGTCCTTTATTAAAGTGTGAATCATTTCAAATGACTGACAAAAATGTTATAAAAAGCTATTTAATCCTTCTCTATCTTTCCATCACATCCTGGAAGATATTAGTCTATTGAAATACTATTAACATATGACTTATGTTAAAAACATATTAATACTATTAACATGTGACACCATTCCTGAAAACAGACATTCGACTTCATTTGCTTTGACTTAGTAATTTTCATTACTAAAATTCAAAGCAGAAGGCGACATGTATCCTATAAAAGGGAATTTCAGGCAATTAGATCTGAAAAAAATCCATTGTTTGGATATTACTATCTTTGTTGTTGCTCTGCTAAATAAAAAATAATAGTTGATTTCTTCACGAACACAATCTGGGTATGCCATTGGGTTTATGTTGTTATAACAGGGAGTTTGAAATAGATTGACATACTATGGTAAATAATACTACAATCTTCCTGGGACCAAACATTTGCAGAAATGGTTCTGTTGCTAATGCATGCCATAATTTCATCTGAATGCCAGGTACAGTTTAAGCAGACACCCTGCTATGTGGGCACCGCAGCTTTTGACAACTTGCCTTCTGTTTCTGAGCAACTTTGTGAGAATTTTCCAGGGACTAAAGACTAGAGGCAGCAGCCAAGAGAAAGAGGTGAGAAAAATATGACTACTGTCTTTCAGCAGGCTCTAGAGTGTGAATTGATAGTAATTGACTATTGTGGTCAGATATTGCACAGTTCATGGAAAGAAATAAAAAAGAAATCTACTAGTAGGTAAAGGTACTAGTAGGTATTCAAAGTAAATTCTGCAGTCATAGCTTCAACAGTCTTCATTGAAAAACATGATACTTAAACCCAAACACATGGATTTAAAAAACATGGACTTAGAGCACACTGGCTCTTTTCCATGGATATCTATGCAATCATGGACAACTAAAGAGAGACTCCATAATAATTTGAAATCGATTTACATTACAAGAGCCATTGGACACCACTGTTTAATCGTTTGTCACTAAATGAGAGGATCTAATATTTTCCTTATCAGGTGTTCTGCTCCACTTATTGAACATAAATTGCAAATCCTTTCCTAGTCCTAGACTTCCTTTGACGTATGATTTAGGAAGAACAATGATCTCTAGTACCCTGGGATCTCTTTCAATTAAAATGCTGTAAACACACTGCTCATAAAAATGGAAAAAAGAAGACTCCACA
>JANHGB010032558.1:0-12535 GCA_026283785.1 Coracopsis vasa | reverse complement strand
AAGCTGTGGCTGCCCCATCCCTGGCAGTGTTCAAGGTTGGGTTGGACACAGGGGCTTGGAGCAAGCTGCTCTAGTGGAAGGTGTCCCTGCCCGTGGCAGGGGGCTGGAGCTGGATGAGCCTTGAAGTCCTTTCCAACACAAACCATCTGGGATTCCCTTCCATATATTATCTTATAAAACCCTACAGATATGCTCACAAATGTTTTTCTCTACCTTATGCTCCTTAAGACATTGCTTAAAAGTTAAAAATCCACACAAGTAAAATAATTACATTCATACATTAAATATGATGCAACGCAAAGCACATATGAGATGCCTGTGAATTATTTATGTGCACATTTATTTTCCTGTAAATACTTTCTCCACTAAGACCCTGGCTCGATCCTTTGTATGAGATGCAGTTTCACCTGCAAAGTGCAGCCAGTGGAGAATGGCTAATATAATTTTTCTCTCAGTTAAGAGGATGACAATGATGCCCAATACATCAATGAAGTTTCAGTCACTGTTAGCATCACAGATGGAACAGGAAACTGGATTCCAGTGGCTAATCCATTGTTAACGATTTCACTTCATAAATACACTTAGTCTTCATTATAATTCCTTGCTGTTGGAAATAGCTTAGGCTTTGGGAAAAATATTCTTGGAAGAATCAATTATCAGCATTGCCCCTCCTAATCTTTTGATGTATTGATTTTTCACAGGTAACAGATCTCAAACTCAGGTTTGGCTGGAAGAGATCAAATCAGTGCCATTGCCTCAACCTCCCAGCAGCAAACAAGGCAAGTTTTCATAGGTTTAAATGACATCTACAAGAAGAGCAATTCCACAGAAAGAGAACTTTTGATTATCTTCATTAGTTCTGAGCAGCACAAGTTCAGGCTGACCTACAAACTCCTCATAGCAATGTGGTCTCTGAGCAAAACCCTCGTGCCAGGGACCTGCACCAGCAAGACGTGGGTAATGATGTGATACCATAGCATAGATGCATCTAGACATGGGTTATTAATCTCTGGTATTCTTCCCTGGCTCTGACTCTAAGGCCTCTGTTCCTGTTCTTCATCTCAAATGTTGCTCAAGCTGGCGAGGTTTGTTAGAGCAGTAAAGCTCTATACATGTGCTTTGAGCTACATTTTAGACATCTGTTAAATAGGAGGGTGTCTGAGCAGTGAGTCAGGACCTCACCACACTTCCCACTAAATATCACACCATAAGACAGAAGTACAGTAGGGAGGAACAGGACCTTTATTAACTGCCTGTCAGACGTTCACAGCAGTGAAGCATCATCTCAGTCACGGAGGGAAGGTGCTTAGAGGGCTAATATCTCCCTGGAAGAGTTAGCTACTTGTAACACCAGCCTGAGTGGTTTGTAGGCTCCTCTAGCCATCTAAGGAATGGGGACAGATCTTAGCTATAAATAAACCAAGCCAACCAAAGGTGCAAGTGTTCTGGGGATGAGAGAGGATATTAAATAGCCAGACAAGACTTGAAGGTAACTAAGTACTAAGTGAAAAATGGAATTGCCCACGAATATGGTTTATAAACAAGTACTGACCCCTAAGGCTTTGCTTTGAGTCTATTGAGACTCTCCAGAGTTTGCACTAGTCCCAGCCAAGAGTAACGCTCCATGCTGGAAGTGCTTGAAGGGAAAAGTAATATATAGAGCAGTATTTCCAAGCACAAGATAAAGTTTCATGTTTCCTACCAAGCTCTGCAGGAGATTTCTCAGTATTATGCATTCCTTGCATTTTGGAATGGTTCACATAAATACAAATAGCAAAGGAAATGTGTTTCAGTAACACAGGTGTCCACATGAATATATGCATGAGTCCTGGCACATCTTTTTATTTTGCTAAGAATTGAAAAGTTGCCCTCTGGCATCTCTCAGTGCTATTTGCTGTAAATCCCAGCTGAAAATGCAAACAGGAAAGGACACAAAACTCATTGGAATCCTGAAGGAACACTGTTTCAGCCCAAAAGGCTGAGATTACCAAAATCTGCCTGAGGTATCCTTATGCCAATAATTAAACAGCATCTGGACACCTCATAATTCCAGAGTGCCATTCAAACTGGGATGTCCCAGGTAAAGACTTATGCAAAGAGTTGTCCAACTAAATGCACTATATTCATTAATATATTCATTAATGCACTATATTCATTATGTGTAATCTTGTTCCCCATCACAGCCACCCTCCCCTGCCTTAGCCTCTCTCTTCTTGTTTCTGTCCTCTTACCCATCTCCTCCGCTCTCATCCACTCTCAACCTAGCAGGGAGTGAGCTGCAAGGCTTGGAGGCTATTTCCATACGATATGTTCATTTTTGTCTTCTGTGCTAGTCGCTCCCAGCATTAAGGATATTTTGCTCTAGATGGATGTCTAATCTGCTTCTTTCAGCACTCCCTGTATTGTGTTTGCATTTGGTACCAGAGAAAGGGAAATGGATGCTAATTTAAAAACAACTTAATGGCTGAACTATTCATTTGATGATTCAGAAAGAAGCAGAGGTCTAAGTTTTCCCAAAGAACATCAAATGCTCTGGTTATAAAACAGCATCTGGATTTGCCATGGGAAACCTGAGCTGATGGAAATGTCGGTGGCAAAGAGACCTCCAAATACCCACAACAATACATTCAGACCAATTTCAGACCCTTGGAGCTTGGAGATACCTGGATGCTAAACCATGTCTGCCAGAAAATCACTTCCCTTCTATCAGAAGAATGACAATACTTGGACACGTTTTATTCTTGTTGGCAGTTTTCTGTTCAGCATAAGTTCTGCAATGCTACCAATGGCCAAAGAGATTCTGCATTGGTTTGAGGAATGGTTATGGCTTTTTTTCCTTACAGGAATTTTATCTTTACTGGAATAGAGTCTAATAACCAGCTTTAACTCACAGGCATTTGCAAACAAACTGATGCTCACCCTACCTGCACTCCAGGCTTGCAATATGCTCCTTTGGATGGTGTTTTAAGTGATCAAGTGTCAAGTGGTAGAAATAAAAGGGAAGTACTTACTCAACACCATTTTCCACATCCATCCTGGACTCTAATGGAGATGCAGATAGTGTGGAAGACGATGAGACAAGGAGAAATGTCTAACATTTTAAAACAAGCATGATTTTTAGTACAAACCGCAGATTTTGGCCACAAACAGCACTGAAAGACTTGGTTCATTGAGGTATCAAACCACAGCCAAAAATCTCTGCAGATGCATGTGTAAAATTGCCTCATTACCTGCATTTTGCTTTCTTACCTGATTTACAGCTATTAACTCCTCTGGCATCCATAGTTGCTCAGATTAATTTTCAAGCAACAAAGAGCCAACGTGTTCTCTCCCCTCCTCAGCTGGGCAACCACAGCTCCCAGGTCATGACTGCCTCTTTACTCTGCTGCAGGGAATTGGGCTACAATGAAGTAAAGTCTTTGCAAAGATCCAGCAAAGGAAGTGCTTAAGAAGCTTTACCAAATCACACAAACTTCCATTTCTGCTCTTAAAAATCTTATCTTCCACAAGGTTGCTATTCACGAAATAACTTGCTCTGTTTGCTCCACAAAGTCAATGTTCTCCTAACCCCAAACATTGTGTTTCTTTAAGATGGAAGCACTAACAACCATACCTGTTACCCACCTTAACAAACCTTCCAGAGCCACTCAGGGAGTAGACTTAACCCAGGCAGGCTTCCTGCAATCATCAAAGTGCTGCTCTACCAAGGGGCAAAGCTCCTCCTTCTGGCTACATCGATCCCTTATCCCATTTTGGCCTGAATGAGCTCATTAAGGTTAATCAGCAGCTTCTGCTAATCCAGACCATCTTAACAGAAAAAGATTGGAAGTGATAGGAAGTGTAGGGTGTGAGTAGCAGAAATAGCATGGGTTAACAATAAGGATAAGCAAAAAGCTTAGGAAATGGGCAAAGCGTAGAGAGCTACTTAAAGTATGAACATTATGAGGTGGCACAGTTGCTGTACAACGTCCTTAGCACAACAAAAGCATCCTGACAATTTAGAAAGGGAGGATTTTTTATTATTATCTGTAATAGCTTTATTCTAATAATATCTTTATTAATAATTCATAATAATATCTTTATAATCGGTAATTCTCTTTATTATTACGGAGATAATAATAAAGAAGCAGAAAGTTGCTGCATGGCCACCTCTCCTGGCACACACAGAGCATCAAACAATGACCTCTCCTTTAATGCCATCAGGGGCATGGGTGCGAGCACGGCTGCGGAGGGTGTCCGTGGGAAGGGAGCGGGCAGACAATATCAAGCAGCACGGATCTGCACAAACAATTGAGCAGCAGTTCCAACATCTCATTAATGGAATTCCTGGGGAAAAGCTGTCAGCCTCGATTTTAGTTGAACACTGAACCACAGGTGAACCTTGCGCCTCTGAAAGCCGCACAGAGAAAAGCGCCGCGCGTCCTCACCCAGCACCCCGTGGCCTTATTAACCCATGCCAAAAAGGTGTGAGAAAGCCGGCACAATAACTGCCTGGGAAGCCCAGGACTTTTCTAGGCAGGACCACATCTGCAAGCTACGTGTTTGCAGCAGAAGCATAATAGCAGCTGTGTTTCCAGAACGCTTGTGAGAGAGCAAAGCTGAAGGATGGAAGCTGCTCTCCATGTGCTAGCTGGAATACCAGCTCTCTGCTACGTACAGCACCCGCACCTGCACTTTTTCCAGTTTCTCCTTTATGCTTAAGATCCATCAGTTTGTAATTGCAGCCCAGGTGGGACTGCAGGAGCTTTAACACCTACTGTACTGCCCTGTTAAACTCCTCACATCTATATAGAATCATAGAATGGTTTGGGTTGGAAAGGACCTTAAGATCATCCAGTTCCAACTACCCTGCCTTGGGCAGGGACACCTCACACTAAACCATGTCACACAAGGCTCTGTCCAACCTGGCCTTGAACACCGCCAGGGATGGAGCATTCACAGCTTCCCTGGACAACCCACTCCAGTGCCTCACCATCAGTAAAGAACTTCTTCCTTACATCCAATACATATATATATATATTGATGGGCTTGGAGTGAGGGCTGCATTTTTATTTCTCTGCTTGGTAAAGCAGAGACATGGCTTTGCCCAACCAGAAGTTTCCCAGGCTTGTGTTTGGCTGGGAAAAGCTAACAAGCACTTCCCACAGATAGAGAGGCCCAGGCTCTCCCTGGAAATCTACCTTGGCCATGACTGGCTGCGATACAGACTTAAGTACTTCTCCCTCCAACCAGTCTTTGTTCAAGGTCCCAGCAATCCCTGCTTGCAGATTTACTTTCACCCACTGAAAAAGAGTGTGAACCTGACAAGGAGGGACTAGTAATAAATACACTGCAAAAGACTTCCCAGGGCAAAGCTCTTTTCCAAGGCTGGACCAGGAGGCAAACACTCTCTAGGATCAAAGCAGGAAGGATGCTCTATGCCACCTCTGCCTGGGTGGGCTGCTTGTGCCAGGGTGCTGCTGGTGCAATGATTTCTGTGGCTGCCTTCACTCCCTAATTCATTTTGGACAAAACAACTCGAACACAACCCTATCTGCAAACAGCCATCCTGGTAGAAGGTGTCTGTGTCACTGCAGTGTGACAAAAATACCTCCCCAAGATTTGAAGGAGGCACAGCGTTTTCTCTGGGTTTGTGCATGTCTCAGCTTTTGGAAGCAAGGAAAAGTATCCAATTTATTCCTCAAAAGCTCCTGTTATGCCAGGTCCAGCCAGACACTCCCCTTGCATGACTGACTTCATGGGGGTGAGAAGCAAGAGGCCTTCCTGCCTCTCTCATGCTTCTCCTCTTCCAGGGTCCTGCCAGGTCATACACCAAGTACTGACTGTAATAGTCCCCCTAAAGTGGTGCATAAGATCTCTTCTGTATTTCAGCTGTCCATGTTTTTCACTTCCTCCTTACTCAGTGCTTTGTTTTAAGAGCGCATCCTCCACAGTAATTTCATAGGTTTCTATTCCTAGCTTCAGGAGAGGGAAAGGAGAATCTAATAATATTGATGAATAACCAAGCTGCTGCTAAGAAGTCTGCTTTTGCTTGTATTTAAAAAGTACCTGCTAGGGAAAGTAAAAAGGATGTGTCACTGCAGACTATAACAAACGCAGTAAGTGATAGATGAGGGGCATTGTCGACATCAGGGAAAGAAAACATACTACTGTAGCTTCAAAGAGCAGGGACAGTCACAACTGACACCCTGAAAGGTGAACCCTGTTGAAAAGCACATTTGGCTTTGACTTTCCTTTGAAACAACCACCCACCCGTTTCCTGGGATTGAATGACTTGTTGAGATCCACTCACCAAAGTATATCGGAACAAACAACGCTGCCGAGATGAGGCTTGCGATGACTTCGGGGCTGGTTGGCACGTGTCTTTTCCATGTGATTCATGCTTGCGACTGAGCCTTCCCATTGGAAAACGCAGTCCAATCCCTGCCCAAACTGCACAGACGCAGGGTAATCAGCCCAATGGGTTTGGGAAGAGTCATCCAAAAGCAACAGGGGATCTGATAAAATGGGAGTGGAAGGAAATAGCAGCTCAAAGGGATGGCATCAGAGTTCATGTAGAAAGGGTGGAAAAAAGGCAATAAGGGAAAAATGCAATTAAATTGTAATGGATACCTTTGGGGTGAATATCTAGCTGTTGTGTTATTATCTCTGGGAGCAACAGTCCCAGCAACACGCTTAGACCACAGCAAGGAGATAATGGCAGCAAAAGAGGTCACTGCAGCTTGAGGAATACACTGATCAATCTGTAAGTGTACGGAGCAGAACGATGTGCAGAAGTGAGCCCTTGTGCCCCATTCACCCATCACAAGCCTCAGAGCACTGCTGGGCCTCCCCAGCACAAGGCAGTAGTGCTGTGGCTCTTCTGCACCAGCTCTTTCCATAAAGGAGCTATCTTGTGTTTGGGATGAGCAGCAGTAACACCATCCATGAGTTCAGACAGGCACAAGGCAGCCGATGTGAGAGCCAACAGACCAGTTTCTCCTACAGGTGTGTGCCAGAAGAAATAATGAATAAGGGAAATGAAGAAATAATGAATAAGGGAAATGAAGAAATTAGAGGCTTAAAAAAGTTTAAAACTTATTGCTGCATTTCTATTAAATAATCCTCCTCAACCCTAAGTGAAGGGAAACTGCCCATCCACAAACCACTATAAGAAAGATGGGGAAAGCCTTTTTAGCAAGGCCTGTTGTGACAGGATGAGAGGGGATGGTTTTAAAAGAAAAGAGGGAGATTCAGGCTGGATGTGAGGAGAAAATGCTTTACAATGAGGATGGTGAAATCATGGCACAGGTTGCCCAGAGAGGTGGTGGATGCATCATCCCTAAAGACATTCAAGGCCAGGCTGGATATGGTTCTGGCAATCTGATCTAGTTGAAGGTGTTCCTGCTCATTGCAGGGAGTTGGATTGGATGAGCTTTGAATGTCCCCTCCAACCCAAGCTATTCTCTGATTCTGTGATAACTGGGACTGTTGCACTCCAGCATAACCAGGAGCTCACTGCACATGTGTTTCACAGCATGTTCAGCAGATGGGTATTTATTGCCCTGGGCTTGTGGGAGCTCTTTCAGCCCTCACAGCTGGTGCTGCTGGGCCAGAAGTGCTGTTTCACACTCTGATGTCCAGCCAGGGAAGAACTGATGCTGCCTTTCAGTGCTTTCACATTGCGTTTAAGTCCTTTTCACAAGCCAGATTTCTGGATGAGTAAGAAAGAGAGCAGCTTTCCAAAGGTGGAAGAAATGTTAATAGGGGGAGTGGGGGGGAGAAAATTAACACAAGATGAAGAGCAGTGATGAAGTTTGAAAAAAGACTGGGAAAAATCCAGGTGCTCCAATAATGCTGTGATTTCCCAAGGAAGAGCTGACAGAGCCATCTACTGCTCATGTTCCATGGCCTTGCAGCAGCCAGAGCTGGTGGCGGGGGCTCAGCCCACTTGGATCCCTGCTGCCTGCAAAGGGAAGCGTGGGAGCATCCCCCCAATGTGAATTATGTTATTTGGCCTCCTAC
Organism: Coracopsis vasa; assembly: GCA_026283785.1. Taxonomy (NCBI): domain Eukaryota; kingdom Metazoa; phylum Chordata; class Aves; order Psittaciformes; family Psittacidae; genus Coracopsis; species Coracopsis vasa. The sequence continues at coordinate 4,531 of JANHGB010032558.1, read as the reverse complement.
TTTGTAACATCAAGGGGAAAGATAGACAAAAAATCTGTGGCATAAAGGAAAGAATAAGAGGCCGATAAATAATACATAAAACAAGAAGCAGCTATTTTCTCGTAGCCTTTTAAAATAACTCTCACGTGGGTATAATATACCATAAATATCAAAGCTGCAGTGCAGCCCTTATGTGACAAGTCACAGACTAGTCAGAAAACACTTTCTGAGATCTGAATCATGGCCACTTAGCTATTCTCTTTACTGGGGGGGGAGAAGAGAGGAAAAATTAATAGCATCTCTCAGCAGAAAGTTATTTCTAGTCTTCTACTTTGCAAAGGGAACTGTCACTTCTTTATTTTGGTGGGTGTAATGGCACATGCTGTACCGACCATATGCAATCAGAGCATTAAATGCTGGCTCGGATGTGAAGACATAATGAGATACACACATTTCTCCTTTTTAATGAGAAAAATGATTGAAAATAAAAGCCAGTACAGTGCAAAACACAGATGTCACCGGCGGTATAAAACTTTCTGGAAATGTAGGTGCTAAGTTGCCATTGTTGCAATGGCTTAAGATACCTGACTGAAAATTGCCTCTTTTAGCTTCTTTTTGATAAAGAAGTCAGTGCAAGATGCATGGCACACATTCAACAGGCCAAGGCATTGCTGGTTGTGAACTGGTGAGGCTAACCTAGGAGAACCTGCTTGGGAACTTGAAGACATGTGATATAGGTTTGTTTGGGGGGCATCCCCATGCAGAGAGGGAACTAGCACCCTCAAGAGGTCCTTAGTTATTGAGGGAGGGCTTACAGATGCAGAGATGCTGTCCCCAAGTGCTCTGCCTGGTTACATTAATCCAAATTCAATTAGGGAACCACATTAGACACAGCCCTGACTTCCATGCAGGAAACCTTCTGCTCTTGGCTGTGTTCCCTGGCTGATAAGGGAGGATGCAACAGGAGTCAGCAGGCAGGAGCTGTACTTTCAGTTTCCTTGGTGCCACCACTCTTCTCTGCCTCAGCATCCCCACCTGCAGAAATGGGCAGCTCCAGCAGTCCTGCAGTCCTGCATTGCTGATGCTCTTCTGAAGTGATGAGTGCTATGAGCATTCTCTACCACCGATTTTAGTTAAGTGTATAGGCCACTCAGACCCTCTTCTAGTGAGTGTATAGCTCTTCATCCACTCCCCCTTCAAACACTCTCTGCTCTATGCAATATTCCTATTCCACCAACCTCCCTTATATCTATGGGAAATTCCTGCCCACAGATGACCTCTGTGGTTCCCACCTTGCACAGCCATCAAGGTTACCCTTGGAGCTCACTTTGCATCCCATTGCCAGAATGGGAAGAAGCAAGCAAAGAGTCAGGGAGGAAGGGCAAAGATGGGCAGGCACTTACAGCACTTAGCAGGAGGGGCTGGAGGAAGCTTCAGGGCTGTGCCAGCAGCACAGGCTCATAAAACCAGGGAGAGAACGTGCTGTTCTCTCCAGTACTCCCAGCACACACAGGGATTGATCCGTTTCTATAACGTGGAGCCAAGTAGTGGCTGCTCCAGCCCAGCCACACGTCACCACCAGCAGCTGGTACAAAGAGCTTCCTTCCAAATCCATTGCTCTAAGAGCATCTGGAGACCGATGCCAGCTACAAAGACTCCCTTTCTTCATGAACACTTTGCTTCGCTTGTCATTCCTCACTCAAAACCCACATTTTAGAGAAGAAAGGTACTAAAAATACCCAATTCTGTCCTTTTCATTAGGGCAGAGAGGAAATACAACGGTGCTCACTGTTGCACAGCTCTGATTTTTTAGCTACTCATAAAATTTAACCACTTCAAAGTGATCCCTGGAGGGGTGTTTATTGGAGGAGTCTGAACTCATCCCTGGCTGAAACTGGCTCTGTCTAGCTATCATGAGTCACATGTGGTTTCAAAGTGCCTCTGATAGCAGTCTCCAGAACAATGTAATCCATAAGTTTACATCAATTATTTATATGACACTACTTTGTGATGTTCTTGGGTTTAATTGGTCTTTGGAATTCATCAAAATGTATTAGCAAAGTTCATTACTTAACACTGTTGGTACCATTTAGTATGAACACTCAGCTAAACAAACAAGCCTGTCCACAGAAGCCACCTTATGGGAGCAAAAAAGCCAAATCCTGCCTTGGCTCATGCCAGCCTCAAGGAGAAATGGGAGAATAAGACTTTGGAGCTGTGATCAAATCGGCACACTAATTCCAAGCAGGAGTACAGGGTTTTTATATGGAGAAGAGCAAATGCAATCTCCGAGGAGGAGAAAGACTGGCAGAACAAAGTAGAATTCTTTGGTTGGTTGGGTTTGATTTGTTGGGGGTTTATTTTTTGTTTCAGAAAATTCATGGAATTTCAAATGAAATGAGGGCTTTTTAAAGCCAGGGTATGACATTTCCCAATTTAAATGGAAGGGAAGTGTTCGAAGTTGAAAGACAGTCAGACACTGACTCAAGACGGTCAGAACTGGCATTTGGGTATGTTGGATTGCTTTGCAATGAAAACCACCACAAGACATTTTGTCAACTCAGAAACATGTTGCAGATTTACAGTTTCAATAAAGCCACTATTGTGTAAGACAGAAAACTTTGATTTCAACCAAGAGGAATCTCTCACAGCCACAAACATCATGAGGAACGGGAGATGAACTGCCATCTCCCACAGCCAAGAGTGTCATTTCCAGCTGAGGAGTTCATCGGGTGGGGAAATACATGAGCAAGCTGTAATACTCCTGCAGGAAGGGGAAAAAAGCCTGCTCCAGGATGGGTAGAGCCAACTGGAAAAGTGAAGACAGTTGTCTGCAGAAACATCTACCCAGTTTAAGCACCAGTTTTTATTCCATGGAGCATTCTCCAGTCCGTTTTGCCCGTAGCATCATATAGAAAATTCCTAAAGAGAAATTCAGAAATTAGAGAACTGCATCAAAAGCCAAACTAAATCAAGGGAAAAGATTAAAAAGACCTTTCTGCAGCAACCAGGGCAGTGAGACACTACCAGTGAATGAACTTGCTGTGTAAATCTGGAACACGCAGTGCAAAGCAACAGCAAGACAAAGACTAACTCAGCTACAGCTGCTTTTCAGCAAGAAGAAGCAGATGCCAAACAGTTGGACCAAACAGCAAGGAAATGTTGCTAGAACATTGCATTAAGGGCCAGGAGCCAGATGTTGGGCTGCAAGTTGGCTTGGAAGAGGCTAAGACTGCCAAGAAGAGGAACTGCTTTTCCCTGTGAGTGTGAAGAAAATGGATTTTGAAGTCTCAGCTGCAAATAGGCACCCTCAGCCTCTGTCCCTCCAAAGGGGAGCAGCTAGTTACTGTACCAAAAGATGACCACGTGTTGTTGACTTTATCACTCTGATTAGTATTAGTTGTTCCCACTGATGTTTTATCTTGTTCCTCATCTGCTAGGATTCACTTTTAAGGTTCACACCCCAAAGGACTGTCCCCATCACCCCAGAGTGCTCTCTGTACTGTAACAGGGTCAGCAGCAACTCCCTGCTGAGGTTTTCCTGATGGAGCTTTCAGTAGCTTGGAATAATTCCCTATCACTCTGGATTCATACATTGCTGTAATCACTCACATTTAATGAGAGTCAATACTAAAGCACAAAGTGAAAATGCCTGGAAGTTTTCTTCCCAAATCCAATTAGGTGTCATTAAAATATTTATGTATCAGGTACAAGCTTTCCCAAAGGGCTCTCATTTACAAAGAACTCAAACAGTAGATGAGGGTCACAACAGAATCTATTCCATTAATTGCTTTAACATTACCATATTTCCAACTTAACAGCAAGCTAAAAAAAGCAAAGGATTAACTCAGAATGAAGAGACTCACACCCAGACATCCAGACACTTGGCATTTATAGCATCTAACAAGCTGGAGCAGAGGAAAAGCAATTTGGGAGTAATATGAGGACCAAGTGCCATCTTGTGGACTTACAGGCAGTGTACAGCATACACTCAGCATGGCCACAGACAGGATTTAGGCATCAGCCAGACACAGGATGGATTTGTATGCTGGAGGCATAGTAACTGCTATTAAAAGAAATCACTTTGTTAAAAGCACTGACATGCTCTCTTTAGAAGACTACAGACATTGCCTTCAAGATTTATAGTGATCCCATTACTCTGGCCCCCACAAGATGTCCATAAAGCTTTTACCACCCAGGTCTTGCATCACAGCCATGAATTCTGACTGTGTTTTATCTCAGACAGCACTGACTGCAAAACCAAGCAGAGGCTGCTCTTGTACAGGTGGAATATTCACACTCCCAAGGTTATGCAGAGCCGGTGTCACAGTCCAGAGCTGTAGAAGTGATTTGCCAGCCTCTTCACCAAGAAATCAGAGTTTCTTCCCCTGCATTGCTTCCCAGGATCATTAGGGATGAGACAGCCGCAGCTTCTCTGGGCACCCTGTGCCAGCGCCTCAGCACCCTCACAGGGGACAGCTTCTGCCTAAGAGCTCATCTCAGTCTCCCCTCTGGCAGGTTAAAGCCATTCCCCTTGGCCTGTCCCTACAGG
>JANHGB010032556.1:0-10568 GCA_026283785.1 Coracopsis vasa | reverse complement strand
CAATCTCCCCTCTGTCAGTTTAAAGCCATTCCCCCTTGTCCTGTCCCTACCTGCCCTTGTCAAAAGCCCCTCTCCAGCTTTCTTGTTGGCCCCTTTAGGCACTGGAAGCTGCTCTGAGGTCTCCCTGGATCCTTCTCTTCTCCAGGCTGAACAAGCCCAGCACCCTCAGCCCGTCTCCATAGGAGAGATGCTTCAGGCCTCAGAGCATCTTCATGGCCTCCTCTGCACTCACTCCAACAGCTCCACATGTTGGGGCCCCAGATAATGGGCTTTTGGAGTCTGTACACCTGTTACAGTGAGATCCTCGTCTGTGAACTGAGGCTCTTGACCCTTAGTTATGAAGAGCAAGAGCAGTAGCATGGTGGTGTGGGTCCTCGGAGTGGTGTGGTCCTTGAGTTCACTTTAGCAGACTTTGCCTTCTGTTTGTGAGAGTTGCAACACACACGGCAGTGTCTGACTTCTGTTTGTGTTTCAGTTCTGGCATCAAAAGCTTGGAGGAAGTTTGCCTTCAGGTAACAGATCTTCTGCCTGGCCTCAAGAAGCTACGGAATCTGCTTCCCGAGCATGGCTGTCTGTTACTGTCTCCAGGGAACTTCTGGCAGAACGACCGTGAGCGATTCAATGCTGACCCAGATATCATCAAAACCATCCACCAGCATGAACCAAAGACATTACAAACATCAGCTACTCTCAAAGGTAAGATGCTGAGGTGCCAAAGAAGCTGTTGAGAAATGTTTACAGCTTGCATTGCTGTTTTGCCCTTGGTATCTCCAACATCTTGATTGCCAATATTACAAATGTGGTGGCATTTTGTTACTCACAGCATCTGAAATGAAGCAATGAAATGTATGCCATTTCTCATTTTATATCTGTGTTTGAACTCAGCTCTGTATTTGTGCAATACAGTCTCAGTCAGACTCCTTTCTGTAGGTGTAAAAATAGCAGGTAACTTGTCCAAGTCTTTTTGTTCCTCTTACTCTATGTATGCTCCAGCCTATCTTTGTCCCTCATACTATTGTCTGTCAAGACTGCCTCATTGTTAGAGATAAATGGACATTCATCCTGCTGCCTCTTGTGTGTTCACTGACAGTTGCTCGCATTTAGACCAAGTATCATAAAAGTATATTTCTCTCTTAATTAAGAAAATCCTCTGACCATGGCTGGGATCAGGATCATACACTTTAGTGGTTCCATAAGGCCAGAGGAAATGCTGTTCGTTTGGTTCTAAAGGGACTTTGTAGACGTCAGGAAGCCTGTAATATGATGTGTCTGAAAAAGGGGTTTGTGACTCTAAAGTGAGTTTGTTTTAAAGGTATGTTTTGAGCATACAGAGCGTGTGCACACTGGGGCTTGGAGGTGCAAGGAGCCTCCCTGAGAGCTCATGTGCAGATGAGATAGAGCTCCACAATAGCCTGGGAATTCCTTAGAACAGTGGCAGTGTTCATCATTATCCCTGTTTTTTAAGGTCTGCATTTTAGTGCACAAGATCAGCAGAAGAGACATTAAGTAGCCTTTTGCAATGCAAGGTCTGCCTGGAACCTCTGGTTCACATCTGACATGCACAAAACCAAGTGTCCAAGGCTTTCTTTGGCTGCATCTTTAAAGGAAATGCCTGTCTCCGCTGTCGAAGGACAAATTGGGTGGCCTCTTGACATGCCTTTACAGTAACACACAGAGTCTGAGGAGCAAAAGGAGGAACTGGAGGTGCATGTAGCTCATCCAGCTCAGAGATGGTGTGAAGCGGCTCACAATCATAAAATCACAGAATGGTTTGGGTTGGAAGAGACCTGGAAGCTCATCCAGTTCCAACCCCCTGCCACGGGCAGGGACACCTTCCACTAGAACAAGTTGCTCCAAGCCCTGTCCAGCCTGGCCTTGTGCACTTCCAAGGCAATACTGGAGAGCTGCTGTGGGTGGATACAGATTCTTCGGGAAGGAGAGGCTGGGAGGGTGAGGTTGTCCTTTTGCGAGCGAGCAGCAGTAACGCATGGAGCTTTGCTTAGGAATAAGTGATGATCTAGTTGAGAGCTTATGGGTCAGGATTAGAGGGCAGAACTTGTCTGCTGCAGACTGCCCTGTCAGGAAGAAGCTGAAGACAGACAACTTCGCCACAGGAAGACTTTTCTTGTCCTTGAAGGGAATGCCTGTGGTTTAATTTGCGCCTGTTGCCTCTTGTCTTGTCAGGGACATCTTCCACTCAGCCTGTCAATTTTGTTGTTATCCTAATGTTCCATTCATACTGTGTGTTTGCAGACCTGTTGTTTGGACTCCCTGGGAAGTACAGCGGGGTGAACCTCTACAATAGGAAGCGAGTGGTATCGTACACTGTCACCCTGGGTCTCCAGCGATATGATTCCAGGTAAGGAGCTTTGGCTGTGCTATTTCTATGTTAGGGATCCTTTGTTCAATTCTTTGCTAATTTGCTGTTTGCTCTGCTCTGGTTATTGATATGTTTTCCTTTAATCTCTGTTTTTTTGTGGGTTAGAGTATTTTAGGATCTTCGGAACATGCTGTAGAAAAACAGGGCACTGGTTTTGGGAGAAAACTTGTTGTGTTTTAGGGAAATGAAATACTATCCATTCTCAGTTTCTCTTCTAAAAAAGAAGTCTATATAATGCCCAAGGTGCCAATGGGAGTTCCTCCCATGATGGCTTCACCTGCACACGGAGCTGTCACTGCTGCAGCCAAGGCCCAGTAGGCCTATTTTGACCTAGTTCCTGCTACAAGTCATTTGCTTTCCAGTAAATGCTAATTGAACTGGTACCACCTGTGAAACCCCTTTGGCAACATTGGCAAAGCTGGCTTGGATTGAGTGCATCCAAGGACTAAACACTCTGCTCAGTGCTGCACAGAATTCCTCAGGGATGCCTAGAATAGCATTGACAGCACTATAGTTGAAACTTGCTCTTCTGCTGCCCATGCAAGAGCCCTGCAGCCTCAAGGACTGTCATGTAGCACCTTTCGTCAGCTATAATTACATAAAATTCAGGGGATGATAGAGACTACAGTGTATTCTGTTCCCCAAGGCCAAGGTTTTGGATGATGAGCCCTTGCTTTAAACAGTTTTCATTGAATCCTAGAATCCCAGGTTGGAAGGGACCTCAAGGATCATCTTGGTCCAACCCTTCTAGGCAAGGCATGGCCCAGTACCCTGTTCAGCTGAATTTTGAAAGTGTCCAACACTGGGAAGTCACCACTTCCCTGGGGAGATTGTTCCAGTGGCTGATTGTTCTCAGTGTGAAAAATTTTCCTCTTGTGTCAGCTGGAATCTCCCCAGGTGTAACTGGAGCCCATCGGCCCTCATCTTTTCTATGTGACTCTCTCCCTGTAAAAAGGGAGTCTCCATGTTCTTTGTGGCCACCCTTTAAATACTGGAACGGGGTGATGAGGTCTCCCCTGAGACCTGTCTGCATCTTTTTGCTATAGTGGGGACCAAGACTGAACACAGTATTCCAGGGGTGCCCTGACAAGTGCTGAATGGGACAATGACATCTTTACCTCTGCTGGTGATACCTTTGTTGATGTTCCCAGCATCCAGCTGTGTCTTCTCAGCTACCTGTTTCATAGCAATCAAGGTCTGTGAGGTTGCCACAGTACAGATGTGGCACATGTAGTTTGTGCCTCAAAGGAACAGACTTTAGGAGTCAGGCCTAGAGAGAACCATGCTTTGGTACCCTGTGAATCTGTGGAGCTTCTTCCTACTTGATCTATACCCACTGAGTTTCTCCATGGAATGGTGTGCTGGTTGTTGGGTACAGTGCAATTGACATCCTCCTGCTTGTTTTCCACCTCAGGTTCCTCAGCAGCCTCCGCTCTCGTCTCAAGCTGCTGCATCCCAGCCCTAACTGCACGCTGCGAGAGGAGAACATCGTTCACGTCCACTTCAAGGAAGAGATTGGCATTGCTGAGCTGATACCCCTCGTCACCACCTACATTATACTCTTCGCATACATCTACTTCTCCACACGTAGGTTTGTGGGGTGGAGAGACCCGAGGGGAGAGCGAGCTAATGAGCCACCTCCACACCTGCCAGCTGAATTTATGTGTGGCATCAGTGGTGCGGTGCCCTTTCCCTGCCTGCAGATAAGAGAGACTCCAGTCTGTGCCCTGCAGTTCCCTCCTGTTTCAGCAGGAAAGGTGGTGTTGAAATTGTACCCTGAACTGTCATGGAAAGAATTGATAGTCCTGTTTATCTGATTTCTGCTAATCTGTCCCTCTAAGCAGTGTGGTGGTATTCCTTGTGATGTCTTCTGAGGAGCTTTCTGTTTTAGGCAACTTTAAATCCCATAGTAATGACATTTTTCCAGTTTAGAGAGACTAACTCTTTGTCAGACAGTTCAAATACATGTTTTGAGGTGGTGGTTTTAGACTTTAACAAGCCACATTTAGTGGTTAGTTCCTTTTCTATGCCTCAACAGTGCTGTGCTCGAGCTAGTTTGAGCCACAAGCCATGCATGTCTCTGTCCTTCCCTTGTTACAGTACCTCTTACGTACTGGGAGGGCCTGGGAGCTGCATTTCAGACATTGAAGCTGAACTACCATTATTTCTGGGTTCAGGGTATTGAGCTACCTGATGAAATAAGTCAGGATGAGGATCTCTTCTTGTGTTTGTAAGTTATCTTCTTTTCCTTGGTAACCAAGACTTTGCATTCTTTATTTCAGGGAAAATTGACATGGTGAAATCGAAGTGGGGTCTGGCACTGGCAGCAGTGGTGACAGTGCTCAGCTCTCTGCTCATGTCCGTTGGGCTCTGCACACTGTTTGGTTTGACACCTACGCTTAATGGAGGGTATGTTTCCAGCACCAAACCTCTTCCTGAAGAAGGGTAGATGGAGGTGGAATAATTTGGAGACAGCTGTTAAGTGCTTAATCTTTAAGATCTGGTATTTTTAAAATAAGCTTATGTGATATTTTTTTACACACTCCTATGCAAAATTATTATCAGATGCTTTCCAGGGCTGAAGGACCATGTGTTTCTCTGCTGGCCAGCAAACAGACCTGACTGGGTCCCAGTCTCCCTGGGGATGCCTTATTGCTTAGCAGTTGGCTTTTTCTGCCTAAAGCAGAAGGAATTGTTGGGACAACACTTTATGTATAACTTGATTTCCTGGCAGCTGAGTAGGCTCTCGCATACCTTCCTCCTGCAGTGACTTGCTGTGCCATCCTGAAGGGCTTGTTACCTTTCTTCTGGATGAGGGAGGTTCATTACATTATACTCAGCAAATCTTTAAGGGTGGCAGAACTGACCTGTGGTATTTGTGTCTGGGAGGCTGCCTGGGCGACTTTGCACCCAACACTGATAGTTGTCTGCTCTTCTTTTAATGGGTTCCTGTGCACGTTTAGAGTTGGCATCTGGGACTTCTGATGTGGTTACTACCACGCGTTGTATTTGTGTCAAGCTGAAAACCCTTGAGAAAGCTTTTAACTGGCACCCAAGTTGTACACTGTTCATTCCTCATTAATTAAAGTTCCATTCGGAATCTTCTGGTTTTCAGATCCCTGTCATAAGTAGTTAAGGAAATATCCCTCATTTTTCTTGCCATCGCTGTCCTTGCAGCTGTATGGTGCAGGAACACTGAGAAGTCTGACCCCTGAGGGTGAGCCTCTCCCCCCAGAGAGAGTGCTGGGGAGAGTTTACCAGGAGCCATTCCTAGATGGAGGAATTCCTCTCCTAGAAGCCTAAAAAGCGTGATGAATAATTGACTTCAGAAAATGGAGTAGTTGTTGTTTCTGGTTTCACCACTGTTGTGCCTTGGAACCTTAATTAGGGATCAAGACTCTGTTGTTCCGTGAGCTGTACAAATAAAACAGAGGCGATCCACTGGGAGTTTATAATTTTAATACAAGAAAAAAGGCAATATTTGGATGTAGATACGTGGGAACTGTTCCAAGGGAATGGGTAAAGCAATGATCAAGGCCTGTGTGTACTGTCACCCTTACTGTTGTCATACAGAAGGGCTAAACTAAGTTATCCATCCTACAGGATAGCAAGAGTTTTAACTCAGTCCTTATTTCTAAAAAAAAAAAACCCAAAATAATCTAATTTTCCAGAAAAAATTTCTTAATTCTTGCAATACTTTATAAATCATGTTTATTTAGACAGAAGACCCTTGGATGCTGTGCTGATGGGATCTGGTGGCATGGTTTGGTTTGTTTTTTCACTTGGGGTGAGTGACCTTTTCCTGATTCCCCAGTCCCTGCAGAGCACCTTCCCTTTAGTTACCTGATTCTTGATGGAAGACGGGGTGTTCCTGGTGTGTCACACACCCGTGGCAGCGCGCTAGGGTTTGGCCAGCACAGGATGCAGAGTCTGGTTCAACTTTGATCTGGCTTTCAGCCTTTTTGATCTGTTTTGTTTGCGGCACAGCCTTCCAGATGTGGGTGTGTTTGTTTTTCATGGGGCTTTTATTTATGAGAAGCCTCTTTCCATCACTGGTTTTTCTAAGGTATTAAAATAAAGCTTGTTTCTTAGAGATCAGCGTTTGCTTGCTACAGACACGATACATAAACTGGACCGTAATCATTATCAATCAACATTTATAATGAATTTGTAATTATTGTAGTTGAGGTAGGCATTAGTATTATTTTACGGAAAAGTGGAAATAGGTGACATGATCTGTGCAGGGTTCAAGGAAGAGTAAGCAGTAAGGCTGAGGAGAATGCCAGGAGTTCACTGGAAGTGGGGTTCCTGTGCACTGGTGAATTGGGAGAGTCTCCAATGAGTCTGGAGCACAAGCCACTAACCCACAAGTTGGCATCTCAGCTAGGTTAGAGGAATCACAGTCTGAAATGAGGAACTACTCCTTGTTGCCTATAAAAAAAGGCATAAACCTGCTCAAATGTGAAAATCTGCATTTTAGATGAGAGGCTGATAGGATCAGTTCCTAAATTCTCCATGTTTTGGTTAAACCAAAGGCTCCCTCTGTTCACAAGGGTACATGGAGTCACAGAAAATCTGGGTTTTTATGAGTCAGCAGTAGTGTTTCTGTTGACTCTCTGGGATACTGGATCATGCTATGATGTAGCTAGCCCTTCTGGCATTAAATCAGTCAGTTTCTGTAGATGGACACAATACGGCATCTGCCCTTGCTCTTGCTCTTCCTCTTGTAAGCAATTTCTCAGTGCTTGGCACTGCATGGCAGAAAATACAATGAGGATCTCTTGCCATCTGCCTCCAAGTGGAGACGAATGAGGTTTTGGAGTTGCAGGGCATGAACAGCTCGTGTTTGTCCTGAAGAGTTGCGTTATTCTTCAAGAAGAGCTCATGTCTCATTGCTTCCATTCGCTCTGCTGGTCATTTCACATGAAAGCTGCTGACTCTTCAAGGACTATTGAAACGCCTAAGCCAGGACTATTTGTTAATTATCTTCTGCAGTAGAAGCTGCAGATCAAGTAGGACATAGTTAATGAGAGAATTCCAAGCTTTCTTTTCTGTGTTTGTTCTGCCTTCTGACGGCTACCACGGCTTATCTGGGAATGCTGCTATTCCCGCTGCCTGTCTTGCATAGGGACAGGACTGTGCAAGGACTCCATGAGAGCGTACCCTTCAAGTTAACATGCTCTGCAGGACGTGCTCTGCTGTGACAGGCAGCAGAGCTCTTCCTCATGTATACTGTATTCTCTTTTACTTAGAGATTTCCATCCCTGAGGATTACAAAGAGCTTTTCTTAAGTCTGTCTCCTGCCTTAACTGTACTGCTTGGAGGAGTGACACAGGTTATGAACTGAAGATGCTGTAGATAAAGGCAAGAACTGAGTTGTACTTGCTGAATTTTGGACTCTTTGACATTAACAGGAAGTTGCCCATGAGAAGCTTACATAGATTTGTATTTTTTTTCACTCACTATGGAAATCTATGGCCTGTGCAGCTTTGGACAGGAGGTGAAGGAGCCAATGTGCTGCACAACTGTTAGAGCTAAAATTTGGTTATAACACCTGGAGAATCCCAGAATAGTTTGGGTTGGAAGGGACTTTAAAGCTCATCCAGTTCCAACCCCCTGTCACAGGCAGGGACACCTTCCACCAGACCAGGCTGCTCCAAGCCCCATCCAACCTGGCCTTGAACACTGCCAGGGATGGGGCAGCCACAGCTTCTCTGGGCAACCTATGCCAGGGCCTCACCACCCTCACAGGGAAGAACTTCTTCCTCAGATCTCATCTCAATCTCCCCTCTGCCAGTTTAAATCCATTCCCCCTTGTCCTGTCCCTACCTGCCCTTGTCAAAAGCCCCTCTCCAGCTTTCTTTTCTTTGGATTTTGTTTTTTGGGTTTTTTGGTTTTGGTTTTGGTTTTTTTCCTGTAATCTTGTTTTCAGCGACAGTCTCACTGTTTCAGCTTGCTGTTTGTTCAAGGAATCAACTGGCATGAAGTAGCTGAGTTAGCAGAAGTGGTTCCAGACAGATGTTTTTCCCCAGCTGAGCTTGGAAGGCACAGGCTGCAGTATGTGTGCAAATGTTGTTGAAGCTCGTGTCAGATGGCCATAGGAGATCAAAACCAGCATTTGGCAAGGTGGCCCTTGGGGTTATGGCAGGTAATGCCACAAAGCAGGAGGTGTTCTTATGGAACCCTGTTGTTTGCCTGTCTTGGCTGTTAGTGATGTGCCAAGGGGTGTGAGTACACACACTCACAGTCTACTTTTGGATCCATACATACCAGCAAAGCACAAATCCAGTACCCTCCACAATGGAAGCTTTAGTTTTGCTTAAGTTTAGCTGGAGGGAAATGGAGAGATTTACTGTCTACCATGTTCTGGCACAGAACAGCTTCTCCTTGCTAATCTGGACTGCCAGGAGTTCAAAAGAGAGAAAAAAGTTTAGGGTGAGAAGAAGAGTTGAGTAAATTCATGGTGGTGACCTTGGGTAATCTTACTTTTGTATGTGCATATATTCGTGAAGGGCGAATCCGTTTCAGTGTGTTTTATTGACTCCTGGGTAGAAACTGTCCCCGTCAGGATTTATTTATTTACAAAGCACATGCAGGTTTCGTGTTGTTCTCAGTGTTGTGGTTTCTGAGCTCCCTGGTGTACTGGAGAACAGAGCTCCATGCACATTCTCCTCCCAACAGAGAAGTTATGTCTTCATGTGTCTCCTTCGATGCCTGAGGCAATTACTTACAGCACCTGCAAGGGATGGAAGCTTTTGCCCTCTGGGTACCTGCACCAGGCACTGCCCAAGCTCTTCACTTTTGAAGTTGCATTTGATGTAATGCTTAGCTGTTGACTTATCAGGATTTTCACTGTCAGCAGTGGGCCATGCTCCCTACCCTCTCGTTTCACGCTCTCCTGCTGGCTAATTGTCACTGAGTCTGCTGTGGTGGTGTTCCAAGTCCCTTCTTTCTGACTTGCACCTCTTTCTACTAGGTGCTGGAGAGACTTTTCGAGGGCACTGTCCCAACCCTGGGAAGCATTAAAGCCTAATTTAGTGGTGGTCTGCAATGGCCATGTTCCAGCAAATGATGCAGCTTTGCAAAAACATTAATGTCTGTCCAAAGCAGATGAAGTACAGAACTCTTACCTCATCGCAGAGTAATATTTTATCTGAAGGGATTTGGCTAAGAGCACTGGATGGCATTTCCTCACCTTGGCTCCGGGATGTGTGTTTGCTGCTTAACTTGTATTCTTCCTGTCTTTTTTACCCAGGATCTCATTCTCAGTTCTGGTTCTGTTCCCTCTAGAGAGATATTTCCATACCTGGTTGTAGTGATTGGCCTAGAGAATGTGTTGGTGCTCACCAAGTCAGTTGTCTCTACGCCTGTTGACCTGGAAGTGAAGCTACGCATTGCCCAAGGTATGCAGCCGGCTCTGGAAAACTGTTAGAGAGAAAATTCGGATAACCAAGGACTGGGAAATGGGGAATGGTTTTAATTCTGGTTTATGAAGGAACCAAGGACTGTGTGTGTTGAATGTCAGTTGTATTTATTAATCTTTTGCACTGTTAAGTCCAAGAACTAATAGAAACCTGTAAGTGTGGGCACTGATTTTAAAGATTGTTGACTGAAGCATTGGCTGAACAAGTTTAAAAGCATTAATAAGGGAGAGCTGTGTCTCCTGGTGTAGATATTGGGCACCTTGACCTCTTGTGACATGAATATTGTTAAGGGCAGTCCACAGGTCATAAGTAGTTCTGCTGAGTCTGTGACAAATTTATCTTCCCTAGTATGTATACACTCTGTACCTGCATAAGGATTTGAGTGTGCTCAAACCATGGATGAATGAACTTTGCAAACTTAAAAGATGATTCTAAACATCAAGGAAGAGAGATTCTAGAGGGATGCCCAGAAAAATCTACCTAGTTTTAAAACCACAAGTGGTTTGTATCCTAGATCTAAAACAGGACTCAAAACCTCAGTCCTTTATACTTCTGAATCCCTGTACTGCCCTGTGCAGAGCCCTCTAACTGCTTAAATCAGGAGAGTTTTGTGAGATGAAAGTCATCCTGAGCTCCCTTTAGTTAATGCTAATCACAGAATCCTAGAATCCCAGGTTGAAAGGGACCTCAAGGATCACCTTGGTCCAACCCTTCTACGCAAGGCATGGCCCAGCACCCTGTTCAGCTGAATTTTGACAGTGTCC
>JANHGB010032553.1:0-15123 GCA_026283785.1 Coracopsis vasa | reverse complement strand
GTGTCAGGAGAGGGCAGCAGCTGAGGAGGTGGCAGTCTCACTGAAGTTGAACTTGTTCTGGTTTGTCTCCCAACAGGCTAAGCGCACCAAGAAGGTTGGGATTGTGGGTAAATATGGTACCCGTTATGGTGCGTCCCTTAGGAAGATGGTGAAGAAGATTGAGATTAGCCAGCATGCCAAGTATACCTGCTCCTTCTGTGGCAAGGTGAGAAACCTCCTTCCCTGAAAATGTCTTTCTAAATAACTTGGTTACTGATGTTAGGAATGTGATTTGATGGTTCTCTACTGAAGAGAACTCCACTAGTTTTGAGACAGTAATTAGTTTATTGTGAGCTTTAGGCTACTGTCAGAGCCTTTATAAAATGAAAATAGTTAGTAGACATTTCACATGCATGTTTAGTGGTAGTTAAATGAAAACAAATTATATTTTATTACATAAAATGAGAAGTATTGTCATATCATACATTTTAGGTATCTAATGGAAAGACCTAACTGAATTAAAACAACACGTTTGCTATTCTGATAATTAAGGCATGAATTTGAGCTTCCTTCCCTCTTAAGTAACTGTACAGCTTATCTGGAGGAAGAAGAGAGCTTGCTTTTCCCACTTAAAACTTTTCATTGCTGTTGCTTATGTTTGTGTGCTGTATAACTCTGTAGGAAAAGAAATTCTGATAAGTAATCTTATTTGCTTATGTACATAATCAAATTTGACTCTTAAATTTGGTTTTTGGCAGTTTGAGAGGCTCATCAGCTTATACTTTACCCAGATAATTTTTATCAGTATCTGTAAAGTGGGTATCTTTAAGTGGCTGGAAATATAAAAGTATTTCCAGCTGTTTTGTTTATTTTATATTTAGTGTCTTGCTCATGTGATGTGGGAATGTCGATAACCCCATTTGCAGGGCTGCCTAAATGCAGTATAGGTCTAGGCAAACCGCTCATTAGATGCTATTCGAAGGGTGTCTAACTGTTTGGCTTTTTCAGCTGATGGAGAGTGCATTACTGTTTTTTTTCCCCCTTTTATTACAGACCAAAATGAAGAGAAAGGCTGTGGGTATCTGGCACTGTGGATCCTGCATGAAGACAGTTGCTGGTGGTGCTTGGACTTACAAGTAAGGAAGTAAAGAGGCTCCTATCAGCATTTATTGTCACCCAACTGAGACATAGGACAGTTTTTTTCTTTTTTTCTTTTTTCTTTTTTTTTGATTTTTTTTAGTATTAATCTACTAACCCTTAAGTAGATCTGTCTCCAGTCAGTGATATGTGGGTTGTGGGTTTTTTTCATGCATTGTTCAAATTTGATTGGAACGGATCAAATTGGATTTGATTGCTGTTCTTTCCAGTGTCTGTTGTGCAGCTTCTGAGAATGTTGCGTTTTACCCACCATATTACTGCTACTGGTTTTGGTGGGTCCCTCCAAATTTCCTTATCTTGCTGGGCTTTATCAAAGCAGTTGTTTTATTCAGAAATGCAAACACTGCATCTTTTCCCAAACTTCAAATAAGGAATTTGAAACACGTGCAAATGCTTTTTTTAAATAGTCTCTTCTGTGCCTCAGCTGTAGTAGCATTTCTTACTGGAGCTGTAAACTACAGTTGCTACTTGTGTGAGATATTAGGCTTGGGCCAGTTTTCTGGTGATGGAAGAAAAGGAGTAGAGAGTATGGCTGGTTCATCCAGCTATCTCCGGGTGGAATCATTGGGTGGATGACACCTGACAGATGTCCCCACTGACTTACTGTGAAAAGAGCTTCAACAGCTGCTAATAAATCATGCTTCTGGGGATAATTTATTAGGCCTTGGGATTATTTTTCCTTCCTTGATTCTTTTGACTGTATGAAAATCTTAATTGTGTGAGGTAACTCTTATTCTTCTTTCAGAGCCTAAGCTGCGGGGTTTTTGTGTATGCACCCCCCCAGCCTTTTCAGTCATAGGCACGGATACAATAGGCAAAACCAGATTGACTCCAAGAAAAATGATTTACATGTTTTCTTTTTGTTTTAAAAGCATTGAATCATTATAGTCCTTGTAATGGTCCTCTTGCTTACTCCCTTCCTTTACTCTCCTTCCCCCACAATTCTGGTAAAAGACACTGTTGCCCCGCGCATAACAGTCACTAGTAATCTGAGCCCACGTGCTTGTGCATGTAGTCAATGCGTGACTGGCTAATTTGAATTAAGATGTAGCTTGTGAAGTGGCATCTTCAAAAGGTTGCTTTGTTGTCATGAAAATCGAAGTGGAATTAGCCCCTGTTGACCATGCAATCAGACTGTAACTGTTGGAAATGATTAATGGTTTCTCAAAAAAAATAACACTGTCATGGGTTCTACTGCTGTGATTCTACTGCAAACGATTCTGTTGCTTCTTCCAGTACCACGTCTGCAGTGACGGTCAAATCTGCCATCAGAAGACTGAAGGAATTGAAAGACCAGTAGAAACTACTTTCCATTCTCCTTGTGAAACATCCTTTTTTCCCCTCTGTTAAGATCTGTCCTATTGTTGTTTTTATTTCAACAATAAAAATGTAATAATGGAGTGGAATCATGATCATCTTTCTACAATAATTCTGATCTGTCTTGATGTGTGTGGTGGGTTAACTGTAGCTGGACATCAGGTGCCCACCAAAGCTGCTCTATCACTCCCCTCCTGAATTGGACAGGGGGATAGAAGATACATCAGAAGGCTCATCAGTTGAAATAAGGTCAGGGATAGATCACTCGGCAATTACTGTCACAGGCAAAACAGACTCAGCTTGGGGAAGTTAGTTTTTATCTATTACAAATTCAATCGGAACACATTAATGAAAAATAAAACTAGATCTTAGAAACACCTTTCCTCCACCCCTCACTTCTTCCTGGGCTTGTTTCCAAATTCTCTACCTCCTCACCAGTGGCACAGGAGGATGGGGAATGGGGGTTGTGGTCAGTTCATCACAGACATTTCTGCTGCTCCTATCTTCTCAGAGGGAGGACTCCTCACACTCTTGCCCTTCTCCAGTATGTGGTCTCTCCCACATGCTGCAGTTCTTCATGAACTGCTCCAGAGTGGGTCTCTTCCGTGGGTGCAGTCCTTCAGGAACAGGCTGCTCCAGCATGGGTCCCTTGTGGGGTCACAAGTCCTGCAGCAAACCTTCAGTGTGGGCTCCTCTCTCCACAGGGCTTCAGGTCCTGCCAGGAGCCTGCTCCAGCACAGGCTTCCCACAGGATCACAGCCTGCTTTGGGCATCCCTCTGTTCCAGTGTGGTGTCCTCCTGAGCTGCAGGTGGAATCTGCTCCACTTTGGGCCTCCATGTGCTACATGGAGACAACCTGCCTCACCACAGGATACAGCACTGGCTGCAGGGGAATCTGCTCTTGCATCTGAAGCATCTCTTCCCCTCCTAAGTTGACCTTGGTGTCTGCAGAGCTGCTTCTATCACATACTATCAATCACTCCTCTCTCTGGCTGTAGTTGCTGTTGTGCAGTTTGGAGCGTTTTTTCCCTCTTTCTTTACTATATGTCACAGAGGTGTTACCCCCCACTGCTGATGGGCTTGGCCTTGGCCAACAGTGGGTCCATCTTGGAGCTGGCTGGCATTGGCTTAATCAGACACTGGAAGCTTTTAGCGCTTCGCCTACAAGCCACTCCTGTATCCCTCCTGCTACCAAAACCTTGCTACACAAATCTAATACATGTATACTGTATTTATATAACTATGGCAACATTACTAGTGTTATCCATCAGCCGAGTGACTCTCGTTACTGGTGAAGCCATTAGAAACCACTTTTCCTTTCCAAGTAATTGCATACTTCGTTGCTTGAATGCACTGTGGTGAGTCTGAGGAAAGCTTAAATAGCTTGAAGAAGCCTGGCTCATCTTGATCTGTCCTTCATGTCTGTGCCTTGAGGAATGGTGTAATGTTCCATGAGTGGAGGAATGCACAGATGTAAGGGCAGAGGAGAGAATGCGTAAAATACTCCTCTGTCTCTTCCCATTTGCCTTTGAAGAGGGATTAGGGGAGTAGGGCATGTGCTGCAAGATGGAGAGAAATGGAGCATCATGGCTGGCTTGGTGGCAGAGGTTGGAATGGTAAGTGAGCTGTTACCATCCTCTGTTGCTGGCCAGTGCCCCTAATTTTCCAGCACCAGCTAGAGATGATTGCTTGCTACAACCATGTCTGTTGCCTGCAGATCTCGACATTATTCCACCTGCATGCTCTCTGAGGCTTGTTCTTTCCAAGTGTAATAGCAGGCCTCCAGGGCTGCATGTTCAAGTTGTTCAATCCATACTAAGTTGCAACGGTAAATCTTCATGTTGAGCCAACTCCTGGGACATCCAGTCTTGGAGAAAAAGCTGCTGTTTGAGTTAATAATTGCCTCCAGACCATCTCTTTAGACTGTCAAGCTCAAGATGCTGGAACATTTTTTATGGTCTGATAGTCAGGTGAGTTTTGATTTGGTTTGAGGCTTGTTTTTGTCTGAGTTTTTGGTGACTACAGCATCTCCTCTGTCCTTAATACAGGTCAGAAAATATGAGCCTTGTTAATAACCCTGGTCAGGTGCTGGAGGAAGAATAGTAAGCAGGAAGCATAGTGGTTGCTTACTCTTGCTGCAGCGTAAGCTTTAAATGGATTTGGGTGATCATGAGCTATGGCAATAATGTTATTAATGAACTTGATCTATTTGATAAATAAATTCAGAATTGGACCAAAGTAGGAACCTTTTCCCAAGCTGCAAAACTTGTGTAGCTTGGAAGTTTGACTGCAGCCTCCTTGAACTTGTTATCTAGGCTTTTTTTTTTTTTTTTAATTTATTTAGTTTTCTTAACTTCCCTCACTAAAGCCAAAATTTGTGTGTTCAGGTATCCAGTGTCATCCATAGCAACCTGCGTATCCTTCATGTCACCTCCCAGCAGTGATGAGAGTCATTCCTTGGGACTCTGGGAGTGACTTTTTGGGAGAATGGCAATCTGCTATCTGGGGGATAGATCACTGCACATTTCTCCATTTACATCCCTTGTTCTACCTGTAGTGCAAGGTGAAGAATTGTGGAGGCTTAAAGTGGAGATGGCAGTGGGTGACTCTCCTTAGCTATGTTAACGTTAACAATGTTAATGTTAACAAACAATGCTCATTTTTGTATATGTAGATAAACGCTATCATGGCCTGCCATGTGAGTCTTCTGTTATAGCAGGGGTACAGAGGAAACGTGTGAGTTCAAGAAACTCTCAGCTGAAATCTGGCTCATTTTTGCTGTTGCTTTTCTTGTATGAGAGCAGCTTTGTTGTCAGGCCTCCCAGCTTAGCCCTGGGCACTGCTGTTGCTGGTCTTGGTTCATGCTAATCAGCTTTCTTGGAATGCCATCTCCAAGCTGCCTTGTACTTTCTTTTCAGTTAAGATGTTTCTGCTCCCTTGGGGATGCCTTACATACTGTTGCATGGATAGCTGGAACATTTCAGTGAGCCAGCTTTTCTCCCAGTGGCTGCTGCTTCCACTGAAGATAGGGTGAATGGTGCATGAGGATGGCTTATGCTACTGTGAGGACATCTCTGCTGCCTGAAAACCAGCTGCTGACCTGCCTCTGAACTTATTAAGGAGCAGCGCCCCTTACTTTGACTTTCCTTCCTGCATAGGTTTATGAAGTGCTGTGGTCCAGGGGCTGCTTTGCAGGTAGCTGAGCCATCGTTTAGGGAAACCTCAAGGAGAAGGAAGGGTTGGGGAACTGGTATAGGCTGAATGTCCAGAAACAGTTCTGTGTCCTTGCTTGGACCTCCAGGAAAACAGGTGATGTGGATGTGGGGGAGCTGCTCCAGTCACCAGCTCACATGGAGGTGAGTGAGCTCAGGACATATGAGCCACACATCTGTGCATCACCTCAGCACTTTCTAGAAGATTTCTGAGCAATGATGACTTCAAAAAACTGCAAAACTGCATCAAAATAAAAACAACATACATTATACTAAAGGTGTCTTCATGTGAGCCCTTTTTTTGGGAAATTGTGGTGAAACCACTTGAGCACTGATTAATTTGCTTGCTGCGTCATTGTGAGAAAGGCTCTGTTGGTAAAACGCTTTGTGCATCATCCTTTGGTGATATGGCTGTACAGCTCTGCCTCTAAAAGGGGCTCTGAGAGGTTTGGGTTGCTCTTTGGAAGTCCTCGTTTCTGCAAGGAGACATTGTGCAGCAGTTGAAGCAGGGGAGGCCTGACAGCCTGGAAACAGCAGTCCAGCTTCCTGGGTGGTGGGCTTGAGGATGGGAGGAGGAAATGCTGTTTCCAGTGAAGTTGCAGAAGAGGTCTGAAACTCCATCACTACCTGCATGAGGTGCGATTTCCTACTCACCTAACTCACTGCGAACATAAGGTGCTCACAGGGATCTGCAGTGATACAGGAGCAATGAATGTGGCTCATCTGCCACCAAACATTCGCTGCTAGGCCTTGGTGATCACCAGAGAAAAGTACTGCTCAGTGCTTGGAACAGCTGCAGGTGTCCCCTGGTTAAACACATCCTTCTCTCTTCTGGAGTTCTTGAGCCACTAAATCCAGATGTAAGTGGCAAGCTAGTGAGCTTGCTCCTGGGAAATCCAGATTTACCTGCTGTCTCAAAGGCTTGTAGCTGGCTGTGACAGCTGTGGTGTGGATGTGTGTTACCAGCTCTCCCTGACTTTTACAAACAGGATGGTGGTGGTCTGCATATTGTCTTTTATTCTTGACTCAGTGTGCTTGGGTCACATTTCCATGTCTCTCTCCCCTCCCACTCCTGGGAGCTGAGATATGACTCTGTACACCTCTGTGCTTTTTCATTAATGTAGAGGTCATAATTAAAGCACAGGTTTCTGATTAAAGCCCACTCAACTGCTATGAAGTAGCTATTAACAGATGCAGAGGATATGCTTCATTATGTCGATATCCCAAGGTGATTGCACAGGTATCTTATCTAAGGTGACTTCTATTTCTGCTGAGGAAGTAATTAATTACCTTTGGGATTAATATTTGCAGAGGGTGGAAGCTGGGCAGAGTGAGGAGATAAACTCCTGAGGTGATATTTTATCTAGACTGTGTGGTCCTACCTGCATTCCTGCGTGGGCTGTGCCCACAGGTCTCCTGGGCTGCTTGTGTTCTTCCAGAAGAGCTGTGGTACCTTGGCCTGCTTCTGAGCAGAGGCGTTTTGTGCTGGTGAACCTTCAGGCCTGCCAATCCCGCACGTTTTCCCAAAGCGCGAGCAGGGAGGAAGGTGAAGAGGTCGGGAAAGAGGAAGGATGCCGTGGTCAGAGCGCTGTGAGCTGGCAATGCTGCGAGCGGCCAGCGGGCGACACTGCCGCTCTGTGCTCAGTGCTGCAAGGCGGCTGCTTGGCTGCATCTTCCCAGCTTCTCTTTCCATCCAGGAGGAAGGCTCTCTGCTCACCTGTGTGGCTACTGTAGCTTCTTAGCTCAGCGCTTCATGCTTCCTCCCCATAAAATAGACCATGACGGTGATTTTTAGACTGAAACAGGAATCTGTGCAAAGAGATGAGGAGGTAGAAACAGGAATGGGGAGGATGGAGACAGAGATTTTATGGTGGCTTGTCACCTCTAACAGAACTGAATTTGTGTTGTTGCTCTATCCAAACCCTGTATATATCCTAAGAGAATTTGTTGTATCAGCAGCTAGGTGATTTGGCCAGGTGATCCTGGGAATCTAGGGTGAAAACAGGAATTCTTAGCAATTTTACTTACTGCTTTCAGTTGTTGAGCTTTAGTCAGGAACTTGGATGGGGTTGCCTTAGATGCAGTAGAAGCAGAGAGCAAAGCGCTGGCAGCATCTTGGAGGGTGTGAACTTACGGCACTGTCTGACCCATCTGGATTGCTACAGCTATGGAAATTGGAGGAGGATTTGGTGGAAACAGAGACTTTGAGTGTGATGGAATGTTCTGTAGATGTGGCTGAGCAGGTTGGTCAATCTTGGTTGCTTTTGAAGAGAGACGAGAAGGGGACCTCTTTTCTCAGAGCAATCTGTCCGTCCCATGGGGTTTTTTTCAGGATCAAGGATATAATCCAAAAGCATGGTGGCTGTAATCAAGGTGGCGTTTCTGGTGTCCAAAGGTGTTTCAGGAGCCCAAAGGAACTTGGAAACAAAATCCTGAAGGAGCTCAGGGCAACTATCCTCATTCTGATTTCTCTGTTAAGTATCTACCTGTTTCCAAAGAAAATTATTCCTTTGGTTTTACCCCGTTTTCACTTCTTTTGCCCTCTTGCTCACTGACAGCCTGTTTGGTCTATGGTGGATCACAGACAATGATATTAAGACTTGGGGATACCACTTGTGTTTGTGTTACGCTACATATTGAAGACTCTTGGGGCTTAGGACCCACAGGGATGAGAAACCTCAGCCACAGACATTGGTTGTTCCTTCTCTGTGTCCTGACTTAAAGGCGGTGTGAATTCAGCCCATGGGCAGGTATTCCTTTTTGGCTTTGTTTCTTTCCTAGGGATTTGACTGTAATATAGCCTGACAGTTATAAGTGATGGGTACCATGTTTTAAGGATCATATCCCAGTGTGATTTCAAACTTCTGTGAACAGCAAATGTCTTGACCTTGCTGTACTGTATGGTCAGCTGCCTTCATCCTTGTGCATAATAAAGGGCACAAGAGGCCATTGCCTTCCTGAGCTTCTTCATGCCTCTTCCTCCATGCTGCATCCTATGCAGATTCCCCACAGCACTTCAGAAACAAGAGTGAGTGATGCAGGTGAGTCACCTTCCTGGGGCAGATATACTTGTCCTGGGACAATTTTCTAGGTGTCTCCCTAGAAAGAAAGGAGCTTTAGTGATGAGGTTTATTGCTAGCTTGGCAGCTGAGAGCACTGGACAATGAGAGAATTGGCCAGAGCTGGGGTATGATGTGAGCACCGCTTCAATAGGCTGGAAGTCACCATGTGATTTAACATATTGTCCTAGCTTCTACCTGCTGCTCATCTCACCTGGATGCTCAGCAGCTTCACTTAGGGACACAGAGCATTGCAGAGCTGGTCCAGCTTCCATGAAAGAAGTGGGCAGGCAACACCTCTCCATTTCCCAGCTATAGAGAAATGATTCCTTAAAGGATGCTACAAAACGATACACAGTGGCATGAGACCGCATTTACAAGTGGCTCAGGGGCACAGAGACCAGCCAGCTTGAAACCAGCCCCAGTGTTCTGGAAATGGGCAGTTGCCATCAGTAACATATCCCTCCTCAGAGAATTCGGTCCTTAGCGGATGTCTTTGTAGGCATGGAGTGTGGCAGAGTTGTGGATATGCCTCAGGTGCCCTTGTTAGATGCCTGGATGCATTTTGAAAATGGCTGCTTAGAAAATGTCTAATTGCTATTCCACATATTCAAAATGGTTTTTTTTCTCTCTTGACAAGGCTTTGGCATGCCTTGGATTGCTAAATATACTTTCCTCTTGCAAATTCTTGGCAGGAATCTGTGTAAGGAATCACGCCAAGCAGTCTCTTCAAATGTTAACAAGCTCATCGGTGTGGCTTTCCCAGTGCACGGTTTGTGCTCTCTCTTTTTTTTTCCACCTTCCTTCCCAAAAAACCCGAACCTTTCTCCTTTCTGCACACTGCTGATCTGAGCATATGAACTATGGCAGCTCTGCAAGAAACGTTTTTTCTAACCGGAGCTGAAAAAAGTGCCTCTTTGGTGTTCATCAGTTTGGTGTCACTGCCCTGCTCAGCCTCCTGGGGCTCCTGTTGACTTGGAAGCACGGATTTTGGGGTGCTTCTGAAAAACCTAATTTATTTCTTCTCCTCCCTTGCCCTGCCTTGCTTTTTTGCTCTGTTTTTAGCAAGTTGGACTGCATCCTTTCACTGCAATAGTAGATTTGATGTCTCTCTTTCAGTAGCCTATTAGCAAGTGAATGAGGCTGTTGTGCTCCCTTTTGTTTCTCCCCAGTGCTTATACCAGTGTAGAACCGGTCCTGGAGCTAGTTCCTACAGCCAGGCAGGGAAAAGCAGAGCTGCAGATTAGAACTTTAGGCCTGGGCTGCTTCTCTCCCTCTGCCCCAGGCAAAGGGCAGTGCTGCTCTAGCATCTGAAATTGCCAAGGCAAAGTAAGCCAGGAGAAGCCAGCACAGCATGGCTGAGACCCCAGTGTCTCCCGAAAGGAAACCTTCTCCCAGGACTCTGGCATCCATTGATATGTCAGGCTACAAACCATCCTTGAGCTTCACTAGAGACAATCTTGCATAAGCATTTGGAGAGCCAGCTTTCCCAACTTTCCCTTGACCTTTGCTCACCTCTTGTTTCTTCTCTTGTCCTTTCTTACTCACCTCCTGGCCCAGAGAGTGAGCAGTCGCTATGGGAAAGTGCCCAAGTATCCTGGTACATAGCCAGGGGAAGAGCCCCTTGCCCCTGTGGCAGCAGAGGGAGAGCTTGCCTGGCTTTCTTGTTTCTGTGCAATTCCTCACCCAGTATTGGTAGATTACACCACCTGAGGCTTTGGCCTGCCCTTTTCAACTGTGAATTCTGTAAAAGGTTTCCTGGCTTTGCTTCCGACATTCTCTCCTGGCCTCCCATCATCGGATGGACACACCTTGGGAGCAAGTGTTTGTGTTCGAGTTGGGATGTAGTTGCCCTCCCTGTGCTCAGTCCTATCTGCTTTTCATGGAAAGAGCTCAGCAGGAGATGCAGGGAAGCTGTTGCAGAGGAAGTTAAGCCGTGAGGCCACAGAGCCTGCGTTTATCACATTAAAGGGATAAGCAAGAGGGCTGGAAAGCCAAGACCAGGCCTTGGCACAGAAAAGGCCATACTTGAGGCAACTGGAAGGGTAGTCCAGGCCAAGTGATGACTCCCCACTTTTCCACTAAGGTGCTTCTTGTTCACACTCTCTCTGCTCAGACTGTTGTTACTTTGGCACACTCCTGTCAAATGGGCCCAGTAACCTGGAGAGCAGAGAACTGCTTCTCCTGGACCTGGTAGCTCTCATGTTAATAGTAACTTCTTTTTGCCATTTTATTCACCAAACAACTCGAGCGTTTTCAGCCGTGAATCAGTGGGCTTTTCCTGAGGGACTTCTGTCCACACGAGGGAAGATTTATTTATAACTTGTGACTTTGGTTTCAGGAATTTGCTCTGTGACCCCTCTCCATTTCTTTGATTGAATCTCATATTGCAAGAGGAACATTTTATTCTGAAGCCCTTGCCCACCCTGAGACAAATGTCCTGCAAGTTGATGCTTTGCTCTTCCCTTCAGGCAATTCTGGAACTGCACCAGTTCTTAAAGTGTAGAGAGATGACCCAATTCCTCCAAATAAATATGATTTCATGGGAGATGCTAAGCAGTAGACCAAGAGGGCACTTGCCTTTGTCACTGAATATAGTTCTTCCAAGTCACTACCTACTACTGGGCCTCACCTTTGAAGGGAAAAGCCTTGATGCAAAGCAAGGTTGTCTCCAATATCCCACCTGTGAGTCCAAATCGATTGCTTGAAGATATGATGTTGGTCTCTATCAATCATGTCTGTTTCCATCCAAGCTGTTGAGTTTGAAACTTTGTACTGTAATAGATTGGATTTGAGATTAAAAGGCAAATATGTAAAGGGAACATTTAAAAAACCCTTAAATGCAGAGTAAACCGAAGTCATGCAAGGTAAGAAGGGGAACAGATAAATTATCCAGGCATTAGCCAACTTATTTTTAACATAAGTCAGCTGAAGGTGTATTCTTTGTGCATGAAGAATAAGAAATACATGCATCTTCCTCTAGCAAGCAGAGGTGTTTATTCTGAAGTAGGTCCATCTCTGATAAATATGTAACAGTCCTTATGGTCCTCAGTTGTAGGCTATGCTGGTAGCTATCAAAATGAAGAAGGGAACAGTCAAAGGAAAAGATAGATGATGATAAACAATCAAACAGCTACGGAAGCCTAAAGAAACTTGTTTGTGATCTGAGTCCATCAGCAGCCTGGCAGTTGCCAAGAGCTTCGGTTTGGGTTATTACCGAGTCAGTGTGTAGCAGCTTAAGACAGTGATGGCTTTTGCAACATGGATCTTAAACACTGATAAATCATTTCTCATTGCTGACCTGGAGAATCCAAGGCATTAGACACAGTGGTAGAGCTGCCAGTTACGTTACTTTTGTTTCCAGAGGGTGGAGGTCAGTGATCAGAGTGATTGATGTGGGGATCAGGCTACTTCATCTGGCTGATATACCGTCTTCCCCTTTCCCAATATTTCCCTTCCTTTTTGGTGTGTTCTCACCTTATAGGCACCCTCCTGGATGATGTGAGGTCCCTGAGGCATGGAGTATCTCATGTTTTGCCCATCTGTGGAGATCTAAGCACAGAGAACCATGCACGCTGCCTTTTACCTCTGTTGTTCATCTCTAGGATGGAGATCACCCAAGCCTTTGAGAATACATTCCCTTCCATCACTGCAGGAAGATGGTACCTTTGTCAAAGGGAGAACTTGCCATCACTTGCAGAAAAAATGGTTGCATGGAAATGAGAGGGACTCTGGCTTGTAGTCTTGCTCTAAATCAGCTGCTTTTTTAACATTCAGAAGCCAACAAAAGATGAAAGACGCCTGGTCAACCTCTCTAGTCCCCTGGAAAAAAAGTACAAAGACTTGATAAATATTTTGCATTAATAAATTCCATTTGTCTTATAAAATAAAGTTTGCCAGCTACCAAGGCAGGGAAAATATTTTACATAACTTTGAGTGCAACGTCTAAAAGGTTGCTATGAGCCTGGTTTGAACAACTCTTTCCACAACCCAGAATGTGAAGGAATGCTAAGCTTCATCCAGGCTAGGACCAAGCTTACTGTATGTGTCCGTGTGGTGGGATGACACTGGCTGGACATCAGGTGCCCACCAAAGCTGCTCTATTATTCCCCTCCTTAACTGGAGAGGCAGAGAGAAAATAAAATGAAAAGCTCATGGGTTTAGATGAGGACAGGGAGAGATCACTCAGCAATTACCGTCACAGGCAAAACAGACTCAACTTGAGGAAATTAGTTTAATTTATTACCAATCCAATCAGAGTAGGTTAATGAGAAATAAAACTAAATCTTAAAAACATCTTCCCTCCACCTGTCCCTCCTTCCTGGGCTTGTTTTTATTCCCAAATTCTCTACCTCCTCCTCACCAGTGGCACAGGAGGATGAGGAATGCATATTGTGGTCAGTTCATCACAGACATTTCTGCTGCTCCTTCCTCCTCAGGGGACAGCTCCTCACACTCTTACCCTGCCCCAATGAGGGGTCTCTTCCATGGGAAACAGTTTTCCACGAACTTCTCCAGCATGAGTCCTTCTGACAGGCTGCAGTTCTTCATGAACTGTTCCAACATGGATCCCCCATGGGTCACAAGTGCTGCAGCAAACCTGCTCCAACATGTGCTCATCTCTCCATGGGGCCACAGGTCCTGCCAGGAGCCTGCTCCAAGGGGTCACAGCCTCCTTTAGGCATCCCCCTCTTCCAGTGTGGGGTTCTCCATGGGCTTGCAAGGGCACAGCCTGCCTCACCGTGGTCTGCAACACGGGCTGCAGAGGAATCTGATCTGGCACCAGGAACACCCTCTGCCCTCCTTCTTCATTTATCTCTTGTATGTAGAGCTGTTTCTATCACATATTATCACTCCTCTCACTGGCTGTGATTGCTGTTGCATGGAGTTCCCTCTTCCCTCCCATTTCTTAACAATGTTATCCCAGAGGAGCTACCCCCACTGCTGATGGGCTCAGCCTGGGCCAGCAGTGGGTCCATCTTGGAGTTGGCTGGCACTGGCTGTCAGACATGGGGAAAGCTTCTGGTAGCTTCTCACAAAAGCCACTCCTGTAGCCCCCTCCTACCAAAACTTTGCCACACAAACCCAATGCAGTCCGTGTGCTTTTCTGCTGGCTGGTTTGTTTTATGGCAGTGGAACTGCCAGGCTGGCTGCTGTCTGGTGAATGGAGCCCAAGCAGGTGAGAGGTAGGCTATGGAAAAAGAGATGAAGACACGAATGTGTCCTAAAGCTGTTTTTGAACCCAAAACAATGTCCCTCACTGTGCTGTGGGAACATTGCTATAAAAGGCAGGAAAAGCACAGCTGTCTACTATTATTGTTTTGTTATTAATTTTTAAGGGTGATGGTGATTAACCACTGGAGTAGATTCCCCAGGGATGTTTCTTGGTCTGGACTACTGACACTTTCTGATTCTCATGGCAGGGACTGAGCACTGTCTGTTCCTGCTAACCCTGACAGGGTCTATGTGATGGTTTGCAACATTCTGCTCTGGTTTCCTGTCACACTGCGGAGCGGCTGTGATCAGCAGCAGTGCCTAGGGGAGCTGCGGAAGGGTTTTCTTGCCACTTGCAACCCTCACCCCGATCTTGGTTAGCATTTCCCGGCATACAGAAATATGAATTGTTATGGGTGGTGAAAGGGGGGACACCCAAGCCTGAAATGAGCAGGGTGCAGCTGAGGTCTGCCTTCAAATGACAGTGCCAAGACCACTCAGCATTTGGCACTTGGAGTACTCCAAGCCAAGCATGCTCTTTTGGCTACAAGGATGCACATCATTACAGCTGACCAACCTCTCTCTACCCTTCCTGTCGGACCTCTGCCAGTCTTCAAGGTTATCAGGTTGGCTAGCAGGATCTGGGGTTGTTTCATCAGTTTAAGCCTATCTCCCGGTCACTCTTGAAGATGAGCTGGCTACAGCTTTTTATATGCATACACTTCTCCTCGAGCCTCCCTTTGCTCTGGGCCATTCGCTGCCAGCAAACCTTTTGGAGAGTGCTCTCTGTTGGTGCCAAGGCCAGGCAATGCTGTAAGTAAAAACACCCAGAAAACGAGGGATACAGCAACTTTGGTGCATGAGCACGTTCTGGAGCTTGGCTCCTACAAGCATTGAAGGCCCTCAGCGCTGCTGCCCACGATATGAATGTCAGGAAGGTATGGTATGGGGAGAGTAACATGGGAAGTGGCTGTTCCCTGTAGGGAAAGCATCTGAAACAGTCGGCTAAGGATTTATCCTGAATTGGGGTGAAAATTTATTTGTGAATCCCAAACAATGTCTCTCGCAGAGCTGTGGGAATGTTGCTATAAAAGGCACTAAAGGCTCAGCTGTCTATGATTATTGTTTTGTTGTTAATTTCTAACAATGAGGGTAATTACCCACTGGAACAGATCTCCCCCCCT
>JANHGB010032549.1:0-27432 GCA_026283785.1 Coracopsis vasa | reverse complement strand
CAGAAGATTTGCTTAAATTGAATTCTTTACAATTTTCAAAAGTTAACAAATTACTAGCTTACAATTTAGAATTGTAACTGTGAATTAGTAACTCAAATGCAAGGAAGTGCTAAAATTATTAGATACTTTACTACAAGAGCATTTTCTGACTTTGTTGCACAGAAGTATTTGCAGATCAGCATTGCTGAATACTAGAGAGTTTTTTACATATTTTATTCATCGTATCCTCAGTTGCGCTTTTGTATTGCTGCAGTAAAATTCTGTGCATCAAACAAGTTACTTTCATGTAGCAAATGTGGTGTACTGTAGTTATTCCTTCAGTTTTTATGGGTAAATGCAAACTGAGTGAATCTTTTTTTCCATGTGTGCTAATTATCGAAAGATTCTTAGTAACAGATGTTCAAAAGAGGAAACAGTTCTATTGGCAGTCTTCAGTAGCATTTCTTATAAGCAAGAGCCAATGCAGTGCTTCTGCCATGCATTGTCCTCTGTATAAATACGTCAAAATTCCATGTTAATTTGTTTCCAGGCAGTGATTAAAAATCTCATTAATATTTTCTTATTAAAAGCAGCTACAGCATTTTTAGCTTAACACTTCATTATGGTAGCTGTTCTCTGCTCATCTCTCCCAGTTAAGTGCAAGAATCCTTTCTGGTAATTCTGTGTTTAAGTGTGAGTAGACTAATCTGAGAATTAATGAAATGCATGTAATTAGCTGATAGATCCTTATATAGGTTCCCTTAGATGCTCTAACCTTAAATGAGTATAAAAAGAACATTTACTGTATGTCTTGCAGAGGTACAGGGTTTGAAAATTTGAAGCCACAGTATATGTATTACCTCAACATCAAAACATTAGAAATTCCAGTGCAAACAAGCCACTACTGGCCCTTTTTTGGAGGAAATGTTAGAACATGAGAAAAATAGAACAGTGGCCAAGGGGACTGGGAGGTGGAGCAGGTGATAACAGCAACTAGAATTACATATTTTTGAATCTCTAAAGTTGACTCTAAATCACTGAAAATGTTGTATAGTGTAGAATCATTAGAAACTTTTAAGAGTAATGGAGCAAAGAATGTTTTGTTTCAAGCTTCTCCAAGTACTGTAGGAAAGGTGCATATTTTGTGGTTTTTTCTTTTGTCTTGTGCATCTCTTAATGTATTCAATTAAATTCAAAATCTTAATCAACTCTAGGTTATTCCTAAAACTCCACTATTTTTAGATATATGCTTAAAATTATTCTTAGTAGTAAAGTGAAGTATGTTTTCAGTTCTGCCATTTAAACTACTAAAATTTCTGTGTATAATTTCATTTTCAAATAAAAAAACACGTAGTCTTAATGGGAGAGTACATTCACGTTATGGTTTAAGCTTTGCTACATGGAGACAGCTTCCTCTGCTGCCAGCATGTATTTGCTTCGTTTATATCTGTCCTCTGTTTGCCCTCATATTCCTCTTGTCCCTAGAAGTCAAAACATTTGTCAGTATCAGCTGATTGTAAGAATGGGGAAGGAGTAATAACTGTTTCCCAGAATAAGTAGTGAAAAGCAAGCAAAAAAAAAAAAAAAAGAAAATGGAAAAAGGCGGGGGAGGGAGGGAGAGAGGAGAAGACCCCAAAACCCTACAGCGAGTCCTTGTCAGACAGCTTGAAATTTTGATCTAGCTAACTTAAGGCCAATGAAACTATGGAAAATGTTCACCAGTTTGCTTTCAGACCAACTCTGCTGCATGTGTTCATAAGTTCCATAAAGATTGCATGCTTTCTGTTAATACAGACTGTATATTTTTTTTCACACCCATCCTTGCTTTTTATATTTTATTTTTGTTTCCCTTGCCTTGGTTGGATGCCTGTGTGTGTTTAATCCAAATCCCTGTCCAGTCCTGGAGTTTGAACTGCGGAAAGCCAAGGAGACCATACAGGCCCTCCGAGCCAACCTGACTCAGGCTGCAGGTGGTGTACATAAACCTTTTCTTAAGTCTCTACTTCGAACAACGTAGAAGTAGCTGAGCTTATCCTGTGTGAAAGAGTAAAATCTAGTTACTTTTTTTTCTTCCCCAGAAAATGAAGTTCCTTTGCAGGAACGAAAAAATTATAAATCAAGTCCTGAAATTCAGGTAGGTGGCTGGTGATAACTGAGCTTTGCATGGACTTTACAAGACAGATACACTTCTGTAGTTGGAAGGAAGATGAGCCAAATATGTAGTGTATTGTTTTCTTGTTTGTTTTTTTTTTTCCAGGAGCCAATCAGACCTCTTGAGAAAAGAGCTCTAAACTTCCTAGTTAATGAATTTTTGTTGAAGAATAGTTACAAGCTTACATCAATAACATTTTCAGATGAAAATCATGATCAGGTAAAGATATTCTTGTGGTGCTTTTACATGCATGCTTTCCATATTCTCATCCTGCCATAAACTCAGGTCAACTTAAATGGTATGTCCTGTGCATGTAAGTTCCTTTCATACATATGATTGTTGAAAAAAGTTGAAATAAGTTAGTTAGCATTTTCATGTAGAAAGCCTGGTTTGAAAACACAGCACTTGGAGGAGTATTTTCTCAAATAGGAGGGAGGCAGAATGCATGTATTCTTTAAAGGAAGAAAAACGTGAAGAAAAATACTGTGAGTTATAGCTACCTACACACTTTCCTGGATTCTCTTGGACACCCTTTCAGTTAAACTCAGGGATCTGGGTGTAATAAAATTTTAAACATAATCTTTTCCTCAAATCTTTCTGAGTTGTGCAGGATATATGATATACTCACTTACTGTCGTCTCCTGGGCATGCATATGTGTATGCATATACTTAGTCATACTGTGGCTTTGAATACAGTCTTGGGAAGCTCTCAGTAATAAGATGTTAATCTTAGATATTTCCAAACTTGGCTGTGCTTTGATGTGCTTTTCTTAAGATGATGAGTTTTATGTCTCCATTGACTTGCATTTCATGGGGAAGAAATTCTTCAAATGTTTGAAAGTTTTTAATTACATCTTGACTGTTACTGAGTGAACAAAACACCCAGTAGCATCAACACCCAATATATATTCAGCACAAAACTGGAATATTGCCAGAAGAATTAAATGTTATACTCAATAATAAATACTGAATTTCAACCAGTTCTGTATATAGCTGGTTATCTTATATTTTTCCTACAATTCATATCCTAATCCATGAAGACATTGGGTTGTTACATAAGATTTCTGGACCACCCACTTAAGATTTGAGTTTGACAGTGCTAGGTTTCACACAAATACTTGTGAGGATACAGCCCCGAGAAGAGAAAAGATGAGTAATTTATCCTTTTTATGTAAGGATAAATGAAACTTGATGAAACTGGTTTATGTTGGGAGACAATTAAGAAAGAAACCTAGGAAAGCTACATATTAAGCATACTTAACATACAGAATGCACATTTTTTCCTAGATTATTCACATTATTCTGTTGGAAAATAACCTTTCTTCAAATAGGTCTATGGAAAAATACAGTGAAAGCTACAAACAGTTGGGAAAAAGTTATAAAAAAAATTGAAATTTAATGTCATTAGAGACCATCATAACTCCTGTATAACAGTGCATATGCCTATTTATTAATACAGATATGGAATAATCATGTAGTAATAAGATGGTAACATGTCAGTGAGAAAAGAAAGGACATACAATGCTGGTTTGAGACAAGAGGCCCTAGTATTGTTTACACCTCTACACAACTAATACAGTTATGTCTAAATTACACTGAGAATTTGGACCCTGTTTACAGAGTGATTTGACTGTCTGCTTCTGGAAAATTACACCTATACTTGTGAATGAGCTCAGGAACAGAACTATACCACTATCAGTAGAAAGCCTTTTAACAACTGCACTGGCTTCTACTAGAATTTGATGATGTTATATCTGATTGTAAAAAGTGTTCATATCCTAGATTAAAAAAAAATTAAAATTATTGTGAGCTATGTGTTTTTGAAAGGTCCTATCATTAGTACATTGCCTAGAGCTGCCTTTAGAATGAAACTGCCTTGGGTCATGAAATGGCTTCCTTTTCTACTTTTGTTTCTTGATGTCTGATTTAAGCTTTCATCTGCTTTACTACAATGCAATCTCAAAGTGACTATTTTGCTGTTGTATGACCTGCACTCTAATGAGAAAGAGAAACAAAAATAAAAGGAAGTGTATGGTATGCTTTAGTTTCTTTTATTCCTTTGAAGGATTTTGAACTTTGGGATGATGTAGGATTGAACATTCCAAAACCTCCAGACCTGTTACAACTTTATCGTGACTTTGGAAACCATCATATTACTGCAAAAGATGTGGTGGATGTATCGGTTGGTGTAGAAGATGATGAGTTAGAGGCTGCTACTCCTGTACTTGGGAGCATCCCTGTGTTTGAAACAGCACCACAGTCCATAGAAGTAAGAGATTGTACAGAAGAAATGTTTCAGCTGTTTGCAATACTGCTAAGCTTCATTTGACTAAACTCTTTTGTTTCTATCTTGTATTTAGCAATGTTTAATAGTGCAAAAATTAGAAGATCAAATTAGTGTGTTAAACAGTGAGAAATGGTCTTTGATGGAACAAATCCAAAGACTTGAGAGGTATGTACTTATAAATCTGCTCAACTGCTGTTAAATGTGAGAATAACTTCTTGGTGTTTTTCTAGCACATATATGAAAACTTACAATTTACACTTGGAAAATTACTAGGAGCTCTTTAGAGCAGGGCAGTCTTTCCTTCTTAATACATGGGATTTGATTTAGAAAAAGAGACTTCAGACTGACTATTTCCCTTTTATTAGCTACATTATTTAATTCTGTAATAAGTTTTGTTCTTTTAGTGCAACTTCTTGAGTTCCTTGAAAGCAGAATCAGTTCTGATGTGTTTTGTGTCGCTTAACTCTTAAGTTAGCTTTATTTCACTCCTTAGCGTTAGTAAGCTGTACACACTATAGTATTGTTTAAATGACTTATTTCAACACAGTTTTTGTTTATACAGAGCAAGAAAGTAGCAATGAAAGTATCTTTAACAGCAACAAAGTAGACTTTAAAAGTTTGGTGAAAACATAGGATTCTAAGCTAAAAGATACCATTCTTCTTATGAGATGCACCGAAACAATACATGGGCAAGCGTATAATTTTTAAGTGCCTTTATTGACTTGTATCATTACTATTTCAAAGCCAGGTGGGCTAGTATATATTAATTCACCACTATAGCATTTTAAGTTTTGTATCCCAGACAGAGTTCTGTCTCATGACAACTTGTGTCTCAGTGCTCAGATTTCAGTCAGAAGCAGATAACACTATTGTTACTTGCTTAGTTCATTGATTCACTCAGAAGGCAACATTTTTCCTACTACTAATTATTGACTGAAGACCTCCATTGAATAGGTGCTAATTTGAACAGCTTGTGTGATACAACATTTGTATCGAAGAAATTTTTCAGCATAATGGAATTGAAGAGGGAGCTCTTCCCTACGTTGGCCTTATTTCTGTGCTTCAGTCTTGTAATTCTAACAACCTTCTTGTGAAAGCTACAAAAACATTTAATTTTTTGCTTTTCCTTTTTTTAGCGAAATAGATTTTCTCAAGAATGAAAACTATGCTGTGTCAACAGTTTATGGTGTAGCTCCCCATTCTTCTTTAAAACAAGTGCCTCTCACAGTCTCAGAGGACAATGGACGGTACTTGGATATCAGGAGCTCTGAGAATGACAGTAAGGATATCAGGAGCTCTGAGAATGACAGTAAGCATGGAAACACTGAGAACACAAGCCTTTCTTTATCAGCTGCAGTGGATTCAAGGACTTCTAAGGATGAAACACTAAATTCTGTGCCCTGTAAAGAAACAGAGAAACTGTCCTCTTGTGCTTCATCAACAAAAGCTGCAGTCCACTTTGATAAACCTAATAGGTTAGTGATAAGTTTTAAACTGGAATGCTTTAATTAAAACTTCTTGTAAAGTAGATATTTTTCTAACAGTAAAATTCTGCAGAATTTTTAGACCATTTGTATTTCAAATTCAAAGATTTACCTTTAAAGTACAGTGCTAATATTTTAATATTATTCCTTATCTTTTTAGGAGGCAGTACCTTTGATAAACCTGCATTTTTAAGTATTAAACTTAAGGGTTTCTTTTCACCTCCTACTTGTTTGTAAAACCAGTCCTTTATCTTGCAACAACAGAAAAACCCTACATTCAAAATGCCGAATGGTTTTAAATGTTAATTTCATAATGAAACCTCTTCTTTTCTGCATGAAGAGTGGTTGGGAAGGGTTTTTTTATTTTTCCTTTGTTGATTTGTATAACTCTTTGGATACTCTAAGACCTGTATGATTTGACTTCTTAATAATGAGATTATTAAAATGATGTATTTTTTTTAATAATTCTGCTTTTTGAGTTTTGAATTTGGGGCAAGTCTTCATTGGACAGCTATGATTCTTTTAATTAAAATAGGATATTTGTCTTATTACATGGAGACTGAGTTTTTGTGTCTGAGTGTTCTTGAGAAACCCTCTCCAATCTACGCAGTCTTTTTAAGCGTTATAGTGAAGAGGGGAACCATGACACATGTTCATTAAATAATAGGTAAACCATTGTATAGCCATCAGGAGTAATACAAAGCACAAACCTAGTGAGGGTATGTAGAACTTCTAAAATTACTGTTGCAGACAAAGTTCCCCATGTAGCTCTCCTCATGGTCTTACTTTTGCTGTTCCCTGGGGAGCAGATACCCATTCTGCTTCATATTTTGCCAGTTACTTTGGTGTTCTTTGCAGTTGTTGATACAGTAATATGTTTCTAGAGTTATCTTCTATCTGAAAGTACCGAGTAGAAATCTGTGTGATATTCTGTGCAGATGGAAAATTAATACAAGCTGGGAGATGGGGGATAAGAAGCAAAATGATTGCTTACCCCTGCTAGTAATTTGTTTTCTTGCAAAATAAACTTGTCTGCCTACTTTCACCTGTGGCTTGCAGCAAGTTTCTTTTTACTCGGAGTAATTGGGAGTTCTGGGAGGCATTAAATGTGTGAATGTTAAATTGATGGTTTAGCAATAGTGAGAATGGGTATCAAAATAGGGTGAGATCACTGAGTGAGGAAGGAACTGTGAGTATCTCTGGTGGGATTTAACACAGTAGTCTAGAAAAACAGAATCGCAGTCTTTTAAATATAATTGCACATGGATTTATTTTAAAAGTAGTTGAATAAATCCTGGAATCACAATTGGGTTAACTTCAGAAGTCTCCTCAAATGCAGTTCACTGCAGAAATAAATTAATGCATGTGTAGTTATTTTTGTACCGAGTTTTGGCTTAACATGTTAGTGAAGGGTCAAAGGAAACCGTACTTGATACGTTGTTTTATAGATATATATCAACTAAATTTTCTTCCGGAATTATGCACTTGGTTTTTAACAATGTGGTCATGTTTTGCATTAAGAACTATCTTAAGTGTTTTGAGATCAGTGGGAGAAGTAGCATGTTAGAAGTTCTGGGTATTTTTATCAGTCCAAGGGTAGTTATTTATAGAAGACAATTACTATAATTTATTCAGAAAGTATTAAGAGGTATTAAAAGCTGAGACTCTATCCTAAAAGGCAAGATTGTTGCTACTGTAGCTGGGGAGTGGATTGTTGGCAGAAATTTTACCCAGATGGGAAGAGAGGATAGAAGAGCAAGTGTGCCTCCTTTGTGCCTGCGCTTGGAGCAGCTGTGCGTACATGCCTGCGAATGAGGATGCGGCCATCATTGGAAAAATGCCTCATCTAACAGATTGCAGTAGGAAGCACTAGCAGCAGTTTAAGTAGACTGTACCACATGTATTTATTCAGCTCATTTAAGGTGTTTGGTAGTTTGCACCAATAACAAGGTGTTTTCTGTATATAGCAGTCACGTCCACCTTTTTCAGTAAACGGACTCTTTTGTCCTAGTATTATACAGAAGAGTGTACTTGGGTTTCATATTCATCAGACTTTCTTATACTTTAACGTCTTCACTAGTGGCACCTGTTAGCCTTTGAAAAGACTTTCCACTGACTTGTGTACAAGAGACCTGGGTTTATCTTAATTTCTGTCCAGCATAGCCATCAAGGATTTTACTAGACTTCTTCAAGGAGAAGTGTTCTTGATTCTAAATAATAGCTAGCAAGCACAATGGGATCCATCCTGTCCAAAGCTTGCTGTTAATTAACCCCAGGGGAAATACAGCAAAGTATCATCATAGTTTTCAGTCTCTGCAAAATGGGGATAGAACTTTGCCCTTCTGTAGGATGTAATTAAAATTTCAAGTGAGGAAGAATCTGAGGTTTGGCAGAACAAACACCAAGGTGAAGGAGAGCCTGGACAAAGGGCTGGCCAGTGCCTTGCCACTCTCTTAACATCAAGCTGCTGCTTTGCAACACTTGCTCCTGTTCTCCCAATGTAGATAAACCTAAAAGCCTTGAGTAGAAGTTGAATCTGTCATTCAAGAATACTGCTGCAGAATAAGGTCTAGGACATTCTTAACAGAGGTCCTCTACAGCTTGTTACCATCTACGTCGTTTAGTAACTTTTTGAAAGTGAAGCGTAGCAAAAGACCAATCTGATTGGAATTAAAACAAACTCATTAAAATTTAAAACATGTTTTAAACCCCTGTATTGTCAAGAAAGAAACTTGAATGTAAGTAATAAATTCTTATTTATCATATTTTGTAAAAAGAAGAGGAAAATTACTTTGTATGTATCTGTGTCCATGTGGATTAAACAGTTTTAAGTAGGAGCATGGATTCTTAATCTGCCTTTCTTTTCTTTTTTTTTCTAGAAAAGAGTGAATGATGATGTATTTATAATTTGTGTGCTCACACGTACAAAAATAGCATTTTTAAGAGTTGAAAGGTGCTAACCACTTTACACCTGAGAAATAGGAGTTGCCTATTCCTATCCTCTCAAGCTCACAAAGTGTCATTAGAGGGCTCAAACAGATGATGATGATATAGGGTTAGATACTTTCTGTGAATGTTTTGGAAGACACATGTTCTTTTTCCTCTTCAAGCATAGTGGATGAGGCAGTGTTAGATCAGCATCTATATACAGGCCTCAGATAAGGCAGAGGGAGTTGTCATTACTGGGAAGAATAGAATGCTGCTGGTGCTGCTGCTTGCCTGTTTTATGTAATGGTCAGTCCAGTAATTGCTTTCTGAGGTACGTTTCTGCCAAATTATCCTCCTGTGACAAGGTTGTTTTGAAACACTTATCAGGATTTTATGTGTATGCTTTAAGGCTTTGAGTAGCTTGGCTGCGTTGGCTGGTGCTGTGCATGGCTGTGAAGGCAGTACTTCTGTAGATGCACATTGACATCAGGGGTTGGGTAGCAATTTAGTTTTGAGGTTATCACTATGCATTTGAATCCAACATTTATATCCCAGAGTGGCAGTTGAGCACTCACTATTTAATCCTGAAGCTTGTAAGTGACTGACTACTCAGATGGTTTTATGCAATGTTCAGAATCAGAGCATTAAGCAAGAATTCTGTTTCTTGTGATTTCTGCCTGCCCCTTCTCTGTTTGCATAATTGTATACTTCCTCTTGTACTGCTAAAGCTTCCTCTTCTTCATGCTTTAGTCCTATTTATGTCTGTGCAGTGGTTTGAAAGATGTTACATTTTTCGGAACTGAAAGTAACTTCTAATTAGGATACCCACTTCTTTTCTTGCTACAAACTAAACATCCTAAAAGTCAAAGATAATTTTTAACAAAAACTTCTGTGGTGTGCTTCACTTGAAAGGTTTTCTGCATGTCATTTAACCTAGCTGGTTAAACCAGAGTGAAAGGAGTTGTTCAATCGCCTTTCTGATTTATAATTTCCCCTCCCCTCCCTTTTTGACAATATTTCAGGAAATTGTCACCAGCTTTCCATCAAGCACTACTGTCGTTTTGTCGGATGTCAGCAGACAGTCGTTTGGGATCAGAGGTAAATTTCCCAGTTGGCATAAACTAGAAGATGCATTATTCTGCATGGCAGCAATAGTAAAGCAATAATTGCTTTGAAACAAGACCTTTTAACATAGATGGAGAGATTAATTTATGTGTGTGAAACTTAAGAAATAAGGATATGCTTTCATATTTTAAATTAAACATGAAACCTAGTGATGTGTAATTACTGGGAAGCTTTCAGTGTATATAAGTGGTTTCATGCTTTTGCCGGTACTGCCAGGTCAAACTTGTGGCTTAATGTGTGTGAGTAAAAATAAATATTTTCTTGTAAGTGATCAGCCTTCTGCAGTTCCTATTAGTCTTTTGAAATGTTGTTTTTCTATTCCTGTGCTTCATTTAAAGCAACACAAACAAACAACTTGGTTTTCTAGGTATCTCGGATTGCAGACAGTGAAAAAAGTGTCATGTTAATGTTGGGTCGCTGCCTGCCTCATATTGTTCCTAATGTGCTGCTTGCAAAGCGAGAGGTGAGGAACCCTGAAATTCTACTTTTTTTTTTTTTACCCAGATGTTTTCTCATTCATTTTGGAGGTCTTGTGTCTAATTTCATGAAGTCTGTTACTTGCAATCATATTCTTACTTTTGTGCATGCATCTCTGCTGCTAGAGAATGGTTTTACACCTCTGTCAGGTGAGTTCAGTAAACCTGCATGGTATCCTAATATTTCTTCCTTTGCTTAAGGCATCCATTAGCATTCAGCAAGCCTGTTACTGTAGGTCCATCTTTTTGTGGTTGCACAAGAGTTTTTGCTAGAGACAACCGTAGTTAATGTGTGTTACAAAGAGCAGAAGATACAAGTTTAAGCATTAAATTTGGTTTTAATAAGGATTAATGTACAGGTTCTTTTGCAGCACTAGGTACTTCAACAAAAAATTATTTTACCATCTGTTTCTAGAAGCCTCACATTCATCAAAAACACCCCTTCATAAGAAAGTTAGCCATCTTGCTTACACGTTTTCCTTAAATTTAAACCAAAGCTAAATAAAATTACGAAAATGTAATGTATATTCTAATGTAAATGAGGATGGTGTTTTGCATAATCATTCATACCATGTAGTGTAGAAAGGGAAGACTGTGATTGAAGATGGGGGGGGGAAAAAAAGACTGGGTTTATGTTGCTTTGTTGTTAATATTGCACATTACCAACTGTGTAAAAATTAAAAATCAGAAAATGTGTCAATCAAAAATTCAGCAGCCTCATAGTTGACACTGAAATAAAAGGTTTGAAGTGGCATAGCTTGAGTAAGTTTTAGTCCTTATTGAGGGGACCTACAGTATGGTTGACTTAGTAGTGTGTTTTGCATAAATTCATTTGAAGGCTTTGAAAAATCCTCAAGAAATTTGTACTGATCCGATAATTTAAAACTTTATAACATACAAATAATTATCAGCAGTTGTTAATGGTGAGTTCGACATGTACTACATTTTGAAAGTCTCAAACTTTATAAAAGGTTGGAATTTTTCTGAGGGGCTGGGGGTATGAACTGGGTGCTCTGGAAGTGATTCTGTTAATAGTCTCTCAAAATAATTCTGTAAATGTTCCTGGATCAGTGCTTAATTTCTGTTTTATTCCTTTCCCTCTGCTTGTCAGGATGTGGTATTTTGGCTTCTTTTCACAGCTTGTAGCATAATATATGTAATGCATTTAGTATTTTTGTGACCTTTTAGGCTATCAAAAGTATTTCCTACTTAATTTGTTTTGCAGTTGAAGTTGATTACATGTATTTTTGCCTTAAACGAATCATCTGTTTCAATTTGACTGTAAAAGCCACAAGTGAGAATTGTGTAACTGGATTTCATGGGATGCTTTTAATGTTTTGAGAATTGAAATTTGCTTTAAAAATAACTTTCTCAGTTACCCATCCATTACTATAACTATTGTAATGTTCTTTCAGATGTAGTTGTGGAATTTGAAGGAAAACTGGGGTAAACCATCTGTTAGTATTTATTAATATTATTACAAAAGCTAGCCTAAGAGCTTGTCTCTTCCAAAACCAACCTTATTGTGAAAGAGTCTTGGCACAATTCTGCAGAGAAGTTATGTAAAAATATAACAAATGATCACTGATTTGAGAAGGATACCTAACAGGTTCACTTTATAATGCAAAGTGATTGCCCATCTGCTCTGAAAAGATACAGTGGTAGTATTTAAGATTGTACACTGTCAGTGTTAGACATGAAAATTAAACACAATTTTGTGATGACTCCCTAAAGTACGTATCTTTGTTCTTTAAGTATCCATTGTGTTGAAATTAGTTGCAAAATCTTAAGCTGAAAACTATACTTGTGCTATATGTTTTCAATTTGGAGAAACTGGGCTTGTGGAGGTTGACACTCGCTCAGTAGGTATTGTCCTTTACCAGAGATTCAGAAGCCATTTCAGCAATGCTTTTAACCCACTTAAGGTTAGTAACAGCCTGCCTGATTTGGTGATAAGTGGTCTGGTAAATATTACAGTTGATACCTGAGTGATTTAGTTAGTGTCAGAATTACTTATGCATCTCTGAAATTCTGTTATTTTTGTGTATTGCTGCAGCTTTAATTGTACTTCAGAGTCTGTAGTTTAGGTTCCAATGAAAGATAACAAAGAAGGAAAACCACAGTATTAAATAGAGTAGCTGAGGAGATCATTTTAGTAATTTCTGGCAGAGCAGTTCAATCGGGTCAAATCGATAATGCCTAATACAGGATAATTGCCTGAAAGCAATTTGTAGTCATTAAAATTGACGTTATCAACATATAAATAGAATTTTGGTTTTATCTGTCTAGATTATCCTAACTGCTTGAAAACATGCATGTCAATGTTTAGATTGGTATGTGAATATACTCACAAACAAAGGAGATACTGCAAGCCAAATAGTAACTGGAATGAGCAGTAAGAAAATGCTAAAAACTTACTACGACTCTTCAAAAAAAAAAAAACCACCACCCATTTGGCTGCGTATGCTGTCTGTGATAACACTTCCTGCGTATGAGCAGCTTGATCATAGAATTTCATCTGCATTGGAATCTGTATCCTCATTTGTGTTTATACCACTTAAAACTAAAACATATTTAAGATTTAAAAAATAAAATCAGCTACCTTCCATTTCTCAAGATGCATACCATAAAATGATTCCTTTAAAAATAAACTGTAATTAGAGGAAAGCAATCTTTTAAAATTTTAGCAATACTGATTTCTCACTCTGTATAAGATGTGAAAACGAGTGTCTTTTTTGGCAGGTAACAAAGTAATGTTGTTTGTATGTACAACTTCCACACTCTGCAGTATGTAGTCTTTTAGCGGAGTTTGGGCTAGAGTAAACTTGCTGGTTTAATATCAAGTTTTTGTTACTCTTTATCAAGTAACACTTTTCCTTGCCTTTCATCCCACCTTTTATTCCAGAGTTAGTTTCTGTAACTTTCATTTGTGTTATGCAAACTTAGCAAAATCACAACAGTAATGGTTTACTAAACTGCACCACTGATTTTTTTAATACATATATATATATATACACACTGAGAAACTGTAACATACATAGAGGTCAAAATGTTAAGGATAGAAGTTTGCTTTTATTTCTGTTTAAAGTTGAAGCAAAGAATGCTGAATCTACAAACTCTGAATGGGTGCCATTCTTGACAGAAGGCAGTGCTGTAGATTTAAACTTGTTCACGTTAGCGTGTAGTAATTACGCATAGTAGTAGTAATTACACACTGAGGCACTTTTATTCTCTGATGTTTTTCATAGGTAGCTGTCTCTTAAAGCATGGTACAGCTGAAAAGCATGCAGTAAGCTGAAAATCTTACTGCAGATTTTCATCTTGGTCTTACACTTTAAAAGCCATAAAATACTGGCTTTGTTAAAAAATGTAGAAGAATGCTGCATCAGAGCTTGACAGTGGCTGTTTCCAGTGGCTGTGTCAAGCAGATGTCATTCTGGTTTGATATGGATAAAGGTATACAAGTTTGAGTTTCTGGGCATGAAAATTGTCAGCCATCAGTATCTTCTAAATGACTGTTTCTATTTCACAGAATAGGAGAGAATGGAAAAACTTAAATGAACAATTGAAATACTTTGTGTTGCTCTGTGAAACCTAGATTGTGGTAGGCTTCTATAGACTGTGTTTCTGGAAAACAGGGATGCTGTTGACCACAGCAGGTTTGCTGGTTCTCTTTCTCATGTAATTGGGGTGTTAATTTTTGCTGAGGGGGCTTTTTTTTGAGGGAGGTGGAGGTGCCCCAGGCACACGAGACACACACGTAACCATTTTTTAATTTAGGTCCTTTAGTTCCCTCCTCTGGATGTGAGGGGCTAATGTAATTAGAATGAAATAGCTTAACCTCGTAGAGTATCCTTTCTATTTCTAGTCTGAAAGCTGAGGTTCTTCAACACCATGTCTTTAAACATAACATGATTCATAGATGCAAGGAGTTTAATGTTTAAATTGTATTGCCAGTTGTTACTAGTTTTATCACAGTGGTGTCATAGGCAGCTTTCCAAATAAACAGTAGATACAAAGAAAGAAGTA
This sequence comes from Coracopsis vasa, assembly GCA_026283785.1. Taxonomy (NCBI): domain Eukaryota; kingdom Metazoa; phylum Chordata; class Aves; order Psittaciformes; family Psittacidae; genus Coracopsis; species Coracopsis vasa. The sequence goes on along the minus strand of JANHGB010032549.1, from coordinate 12,972 downwards.
CAGGGTTTTTTTCGATACCCATATCTACATTGATTCTTATGTACAAGCATCCCTTTGGGGATCTATGAAAGGCTTAATTTGGACCCTGGAGTAGAAGGCTGATGCCATGAAATGTAATTAGAGTTGTAATCTTAATATTATTGAGTAGCACAAAGTTCTGAGTCATGTTAATCTTGCGATTAATTTTTTTTTTTTTTCATTTTAGAACTAAAAGGATGAATTCTGAACTTCACATACATTCTTGCGCAAAAGACTCCGTATCAGTAGTGTGTTAATACCTGCAGCTATTTCAGTTGCTACAGATTATTTTATGTACTTGTTGTCAGAAGCTAAGTTACAGAATAATTTTTACATGGAGAACATTAAAAGGGGATACATTTACAAAATTAATCATAACTGTGTCCTGGTTTATATATTAAATTGTCACCCGTTTGCCGTATTTGAAATAAAGATTAATATTTGAGTAATGGTAAAGATGGCTATCTTAAGCTGCTGAAGTAACCAGTCTTGACACTTAATGCTAATTAGCTTTATCCTTTCAGATACTTACTTTGCTTATGAACACTCCAACAAAAAGACATTATTAGTGAGAGAAACTAAGATCTAGAAGACTTTTGTCAGAATGTTAAACAAGAATAATTATAACAAAGGCAACAACACAGGTAGAAAATTCCTTTCTAACTTGTAAGAAAATTGTCAACAAAAACACAAATTCTTGCTATAGGATGCTTTTAAAAAACTCCCAAACTTCAATATTTTGTTTTAATATGTTGGAAGAGGAACTGTTCTGCATATGGTAGAGTGATACCAGTTACCATTACAAAGCCACCTTTTGACCATAATGAAGAGCTGCTCCGTATGCCAATGTAAATACTGTCTTTATTGAGAACTTGAATCAGCTCAAATAATGAATCCTTTTCAAAGGTAACAGAACATGTTTTTTTAAGTTAGGGAGAAGTTGTTCAAAGGTACTATGATGGAAAAAATATTTTCTCGTTGGAGAGACATAGGTGGACATTTGCACAGAAGTAGAACCAGAGAGAAGATGGGCCATTTAAGTTCTGTGCCATACATTAGGTCAGCTTTGTAGTATCAGTTTTCCGAGGGAAGTGGTCGAGTTACCGTCCCTGGAAGTGTTCAAAAACCATGTAGATGAGGCCTTCAGTGATATGGTTTAGTGGTGGACTTCACAGTCCTGGGGTAATGGTTGGACTTGATGATCTTAAAGGTCTTTTCCAGCCTAGTTGATTCTATGATTGTTCATTGCTCACCTGTATGTAGCTTATGTCACAGTAAAAACAAATTTCTTCTCCCAGGTCTTCATCTGAGTAGGTCACAGACATAAACTACCTTAGATACTAACTTGCCTTTTCAGTGGCAGAGGTGAGACCTGTGACATACAGTGCTTTATTTCATCAAGTTGCAAATGCTAACGAGGTTACAGTGGCAGTCTGCTTGGCATCTAATGGGAAAACAGTGTTGCGGTTCTGAAGGTCACTCCTTCTGGTACTGTCCACTAACATCAGCATGAACTAATCAGTTTTCCTAAGTAAGAAACAAAAAGGGGAAAGTGGTACTTGGGGATGAACAGAAGGTTTAGGAGGGATTCCAAATTAAATGGAGGGTTGTTGGCTTTTTTAAAACTTAACATTCTTGCTTTACGATTGTCAGCACAAGTGGTATTCTTTCCCAAGGAAGGCAGAGTGTTTCAAATATCACTGGAAGTCCTCTTCTTGATTATTAATAATTACATACAGTCTCCATAACAATGTTATCTACTTTCCTCTTGAATTTAAATAGTCAAATGCTGATATTATTGTGTCTTATTGGAAAATTACCACTTACTACAGCACTTTTCTGCTGGTTTTGAGAATGGAAAAAATCTGAGATTTATTGAAGAAGTTACATCTAAGGCATGGTAAGAGGAAGGAATGAGCTCGAACCTGCCTGTAGGTTGTTTTTTGTTCTTGATAATCCTGAACATCCCCAGAAAAGTCTGTCCCCTTTTACACCTTTGAGAGACTTCTCTTGACCTGTTTTCTCCATCTATGAGAGCAGTATAATTGTTCTTGTCCCACAGAAAGTCCCTTTTGCCTCCACTTTTACCTTCCTGTCCATTAAGTCTATAGGGAGCGCATAAAACACTGTTCAAGACTTCTCACTGTTTCTCCACTCCCCTTAATAGAAGGAACTGTAGAAGCACTGATGCAGCGATGCAGAGAACATTCACTTCTCCCATAGTATGCATGAAAGAATGTGACCAATGGACAAGAAAATACAGCTAATTCCGTCAGCTATAATAACCAGCTTTCTGCAAGGTAAAGAACCAGCCTTGTATATGCCCCTTGTCAATTGTGTTAGGTTATTCATTAGCCTTTCACACACAAGGCAGTAGTATTGAGGTGAATATTCAGAGGTGTTTTCCTTTCATAGACTCAGCTGGGAAAAGACAACTTTAACTTCCTTCAATTTGAAAGGCACTGTTTCAAAAATCTAGTAGTAGTTCTGAGTAAGCAGTTATGATTTCTGAGTAGGTACTCAAACATACTGGGAAAATGAAGTCAGTGTGATGGTTTCAACAGATGAAACAGAAAACCCAGACCATAGAAAATAGACATGTCTCATTTCATGGGATAATTCTTTATTTCTCTTAAACTCTTTGTAAGAATAATTGCAAGAGCAGTTGGATAATGCAAACTTAATGGAGATCTCGGAAAGATAGATCTCAAAATAGTGAGAAATAGATAAGTCCAAACTGTTGAAATTTATTGATCATTTTTCCTTCTGTGCTTTCAGATTTTTTAAGTGGTGGTTAGGGTATTTCCACATTCATTCCTCCATCTCATCATAAATTCCCTAATCTGTACCATAATTGGGTTAAATATTGCCAAGATATTTCCCAGAATGTTAAAATGCACATTAGGATGTACAGGGGAGAAAAATAGCATGCTGAGTAGAATCCTTGTAAAATGAAAAAAAAGCTTATCAGGAGTTGACGAGCATAGGCACTGCTCTAAAATAGAGTGTTGTTCTATATTTAAAATAAACAGCACTTGCTGTTTAGGAAATTACAGGTTGAGCAGTGAGGGTGTCTTTAATGCTGTTTCCACATGTCCACCTCGTTTTGTAGGCTTACTGTCAAGAACATCATGAATAGATCACTTTGAATACCCGCAAGAAGAAATTGGCACCTCCCTGCAAAGTTATTACAAATAATTACAGGTTTTTCCAGGTTTTGTATGATCTTTCCTAGTAACTTCAGGAGTGTTTCCCATTTTCATCTACTTGATTGTCACAGCTTATCAGTTCACAAAAAGCTTGCCACATGTGGCAGGTAGAAGAGGAAGTCTCCAGATTACTTGCCTGTGTTTTGTTTGCAGACACCTGGATTTGTCTTGTTCTTTCCTCCTGACCTCCCAGTGTGATGTTTCTGTCCCTAAAATATTTAACTGAATTTGGAAACTACACGATTTCTGAGCAAAGGCTCGCCTCAAAAAGTTGAGAAAAGGGACTTCCAGTTAATGTTCCAGAAACATTTGTTTCTTCTGGGAATGAATACCATGAGCTTTGAAGGCATGTTTAGAAAGGAGGAGGTCTTCACCATTGTGAACAGCCTTGTATTCCAGTTAATGTTTTACACAGTAGTTTCGTGGTAGTTTGCTCCTTAAAGGAATTGAATTGTTCTAAAAAAAAAAAATAATTCAGCTTCAGATATTGCTGCTTCATTAAAAAAAACAAAAAAACAAAAAAACCACACACACACAAAACCAACAACAGCAGACCTTTAAAAAAAATCACATTGTTCTCAATCAACACAAAATAGAGGATATCTAATGCCACCTTTACCAATGTATGTTTCTCAGTGCTTATTCAAACTTGTGCACAAAACTTTGTACATGCTTAATTGGAAATTTTAATCTTTAACTCCACACTATCACAAGTAGCATTTTCCATAGGAGCTTTATTCCATAGATACATGTGAAGCTTGCTTTAGTTCAGTAGGTAGTAAAGACAATTTAAACCATGATTATTCTCTAATTCTGGTTACAGGTGACCTGCATTTATTAACTGTAATCTTTGCAGAGCTTTTTGGTTTATGTGCTGGTTTTCCCCTCATCTTTCCTAGCAGGAAAATAATTCTAACTTTTGTAGACCTTCACTTTTTTCAGGTCACTTAATAAGAGATCAAGACTCTAAAAATGCCTTCTCTGAATGTTCTGATACTATGTGTCTAGATTTATCTTTTTAGTTTCTTTTGCCATTAATGAATATATGCCCAAAGCGTTTTTACTTTGTTTGGTTTTCCCCTACCCACAACTTTTTAGGAATTGATCCCACTCATACTGTGTACAGCCTGCCTCCATCCTGAACCCAAAGAGAGAGATCAGCTTCTACACATACTGTTCAATTTGATCAAACGACCAGATGATGAGCAAAGGTGTGTTTGCGTTTGTGTGTTGCGGGATAAGAAGGAACTTGTTTTTCTTTGTCAAAGGAGCAGAACTAATAGAAACTGGATATTATTGGATGATTTCAACCAAGTTTCTCTTAAGCTGATATTTTGCTGGTGTAGTGTTGACAAATTTATGTGGAATTCAGGACTTTCCATTTCTCTGACCTGTACTTTCTAGTTACTGAAATGTAAGAATGCTCTTGCTGAGCTGCAGTGTAACATTTCAGTTCCTTTTTTGTTTAAACTGAAATGCTTCATTAAAATGAGCTTTAAGATCATCATTTTTAGCAATGGTTGATACAGAAATCAAAACAGCTTCTCTTAACTATGATATTCAGTTGGGGAAAATAGCATGAGAAAATAGTATTCTTTCTTCTTACCGTTCACTGCTATGCTGGCAATAAAAAATCAGAAGACTGAAGCAGTGTTTTAGTTCTGACAAGTGTTAAAAGCTTTGTTTTGTTTTGGTTAAGACTTTGAAACGAAGTATACTTTTTGTTTTGTTTTATAAACTTAGTTCTTCCTTAGTACTCAGGAAATCTAACATCTTTGTTGATAAGAGCATCCTTAAGGTTGAAAGACAGTACCCTAGCTGGTATGTTTCCTTCTCTAACTATGGAAGGATTTTTCATATTTGATCTAAGGGTCTTCTATTATTTTCATTAGAGGTGTTTTGTAAGCATCTGTATCTGTTGTTGCTCTGTTCTGTCTTCAGCAAAACAACCATTACGGAATAGGTTGAAAGCATTTCTTTTGAAGATTTTCTGAAGTGTTCTGGTGTCCTTCTATTGTTTCTACATCCATCAATTGTGTTCCCATTGTAAAGTTTAGAGATGAGGTACAATTGAAAGACATGGCTTTGGAGACAAAAAAATGCATAAATTAACACAGCTTGTTAGCACAGTGGCACCATGTAAACTGGAATTACAGAAAGATACAGTCTTCTTTCTACTTCATACTCATTAGAAATCTGCTTCTGAAGCGTTTACTATTATCTAAAATGTTTTAAATGTCCCATGCAGATTGAGAAGCTACAATTACTTTGTGGTTGAGGGGAGAAGAAAGTTACATCTCTCCTTATAGCCTCTTGTAGTTAATTTATCACAGTATTGGTGGTCTCTCAAGTAGAGTTTTCATATTCCTGTTTAGCTGCAGTTAGGTGTGTCTTTTCCAGCAGCTAATGAAGAAGAAAAGCCAAGATTATTTTTCCTTGAAGCTTCCTTCTTTTTGCTTTGTTGTGAGGTAGATTTTTATCTAAAAATAACTTATTGTCATCAGAAATTTGAGAAGAATATTCTGCCATCATCTCCAGGACAGGAGATTATGCAGGGCAAACATTTGCACATTTAAAAATCAAAATGTGGTTTAAAGGTGACATAACACCTGACTGAAGAATAAGTAAAATTCTATCAAATAAAAGGGATCCTGAATACAAATTCGATAGAAAATACTTATTTAGAATTTCAGTTGGTTTTTTTTATAAATTTGCATGGAAGTGTATTATACATGATTGCTTTTTATCTAAATAAGTTTAAATAATATTTTAGCAGCCTTGTGTGATATGAAGTAAGCAAAGACATTCAGCTTCAGTCACCAAAATAATGGTATTAATTATTGCATATGCCATTTGTTTACCTTCTGCTATACTATACAGGCCTATGTTATACAGGCCTATGTTATATATTAAAGTAGCAGTGGATAACAGGTTGACTTTTTTAATTTGTTAAATGCAAGAGACTGAAATATGGCATTGCAATTCTAACAATGAACCCATTAAAGTAAGTATTTTACTTTAAATATTTAACTTTGTAAACTGTGTGAACAATTATGTGAAAAGCCTGTATTATAATTCTTGCCCATGAGAGGCTTTTTGATGCACGCAGATACAGCTAAGGAACAAATACATGTTAGCTTTACTTAAACTTCTTTTGGAACAGTTGTGTTGGGTTTGGACACTAAGGAGCCATGAAAAAGTCCAATTAATGTTAAAGTCTTTTAGGACAAGGTTAAAATGTAATTCAATTTGTTGAACAATCTTGAACATTTCCAAGTAATGTACCCCGAAGCAGCACCCTTGATGAAAAGAAGCTAAAACATGTTCAGCTTAGTGTATCTAGTATGAGTTTTCATCAGTCGTATGATGTCACCTCCTTTAGAACACTCATAACTTGCTGACTTAAGGAACTTAAGGAGAACTCTAGTAAGTTTTTAATTTAATCTTTAGGGGTGGCAAAAGAATCTTGAACTGTGTAATGTAAGATCTGAATTAGCCTGCAGTTAATTTCTAAAACCTCTAGAGTTTAGGAGCGTTAAATTATGTCTGTTCTACTCTAACTTCTGCCTTCTTCCTGTAGTCTGATTCTTGATTTCACTTCAGTGTCTGTAGTGATGAAGCAAACTACTATTCTGCTAAATCATACTGATTTACTTTATGTTCTTGCCTAGGTGATCATATGTGCATATCCTGGTGAGAGCTTTTTGAGAAAAGCATTCCTAGCATCTTGTTAACAAACGAGGTCATTACAGCAGTAAAGACAAAAATGTTTTTCCCTTGTCCAGCCTAGACTGCAATTTTTGCAACAGCTTAGTGTTAATGTGTTTTGTTTCCATGACCTGTGTTGAGATCCTTACAACCTTCCCTTCCTCTGAAATACCAGCTGTTGCCATGTACTTTCAAGATGGTTACAGCTGCCCAGTTCTGTGATTAGGTGCAGTGTGTAGAATCAAAGGCAGGCGTTCGAATAACTATTTTGTTTGTTGTAGAACTTGAAATTACCACAAGCTTTTGTCTCCATACTGCTATCATGCATCAGCTGTTGATTTCTTGAGTCATATCTAATCACTGCATTCTTGTTTCTCCCTAACCTTTTTACCTTGATCAAAGGTCTAGTTCTTTGCATGTGGTAGAGAGGTGGGGGGTAAGTAATAAACTAAACACAACACCAAAGAGCTTGCTCTGTTTCTCTAAAGAATGCTGGAAAAGAATAAATCTGTTTTTAATTGACTGTTGCTCTTTGAAAAGACTCTGAAAGTGATTGAGGGTTTGTTTTTTTTTTCTTAATGGTTATTATATAACTGGCTAACAAATAACCAGCAGAATCTCTGCCTTTCAACCTTAAGAGCACACTATTAGCTGCAGTAAATATTTAGGAGCTTAGACATGACACTAAACCATTGGCAAATTAATCCTGCCTTACTCTCCGCAAAGAAATAATGAACAAGTTCTCAGTGGTGTCCTAGTCTTACTGTGGAGGTGATAAAATGAGTGTCTTATGTCCATGTGTTATTGTTTGAAACTGACTATTTAAGTATTTGTGTACACACTTGAAAGTAAATAGAACTGGTGCATGGCATGCAAAGTTGGGATCATTCCAATCCCATTAACAGGAGAAGTAGAAGTAAAAACTTATTAAGTAAAAGATAAAATACCACAAATTACAGTTAAGTACAATTTTATTGAAAAAATTAAAAAATGGTGCCTGTGAAATAAATGGAACAACCGTGATTTCTTGCAAACTTTGAGCAAAGTTAAAAAATGCAAGAATATAAATACAGATAACTTGTGTGATTGTAGATATAACTGACTGATTAATTTCTTCCTCTTCATAATGGGCTTCAGAAGGTTTCTGATGAGAGTGGAGTTCAGTATTTTGGGAGAAATGACAATAACTTACATGTTAGAATGTTGTAAAACCATGTCATAAAAGAATTTCCTTGTTTTGAATATTAAATCTCACGAATGCTTCTAAATAATAGCAGTATGTGTACTTGACTAGAATACTGATAGTATGGTAGTATTAAGTAATTTAGATCCTTTTACTTCATGATGAACCATAATGTTCAATAATGAAAATTAAATGATAGATTTAGCTAGTTTCTCAGTCTCAGACATGAGGAAATCAGATTTCCAAATCTGAGATTCTCAGAGTCTGGTTCATGGAGTTTGGGATCTGCAAGTTTCTGGATAAAGGCATACTAAGTAGAAAGCAAGATAAAATCGTAGAATAGTTTGGGTTGGAAGGGACCTTGATCATCTAGTCCAAACCCCCCTGCAATAAGCAAGGACAGTCGTGTCTTTTAGTTTGATTTAGCCTTTAAGTCAGTGTGTATGGTGTGAAATTTTGACTGTAGACAATTACCTGTTGCCTGATAGCATCTACTTTTCCTAGCTTAAAGAATATATCCTGTATTGTAGAACTTCATAAACAAATTAAAGCTGTAAATTTATGTTTTCAGACAGATGATTCTGACCGGGTGCGTGGCATTTGCCCGACACGTTGGACCAACACGTGTAGAAGCTGAGCTTTTACCACAGTGTTGGGAACAGGTAACTGGTTATTTTGTTATGTACACTAGAAAATTAGTTAAAAATTTATAAAAGTTGAGTTTTACTTGTCAGAGGGTGGCTTATTTTGGTTTTGTTTTTCAACAAATGGCAGTTCAAAGTATTCTACAGAAAGATTATTTGGATGTTATTTCTCCTAATTATACATATGCTTTTACATAACATGAAAATGAACTCAAAAGCAGAAAATTTGTCAAAGACTATATGAAGATTCTATTTACCTGCATATGTATGTTTGTATTGAAATGTAGATATGCTCATCATTGTTGCCTAACTTATTGCTAGGTAGGTGCCTTTATAGTTCGTACTGTAATTTCCAGACTGTTGAAAATCCATTTTAATTTAAAGATTTCGTTTGCCGATTTTTATATTGTAATAAGTCCTTGGAGCACTGTCCACATTTCAGCTAGTTTAAATTCTTACACAGAAAATTAAAGATCAAAGTAGTCAGAAATAGGTCTTCTGTAGAAGGGTATGATTTTACACCTGTAAGATCAGGATGAAGTTTACATGTGACATCTAGAGTCACAGTGACGATTTTCACAGATACTCTAAATTAATAGGAATAACTGAACAACCAAACTGAAATGCTCTTGCTACTTCTTTCATCTGAGGCATAGGAAAAGAACAACATGAGTTCAGGTGAAAATGCATGGTATTTTCCTAGCATAAGAAAGAAAAGGGAGTTCATCATTGCCTAAAACACAGTGGATATGACAGAGTGATAAGGTTTTGCTTTGATGGTACAGTCTTTCTGGCCTAATAATTCTGTACTGTTTCTTGTATAACACAGCCATCTGTGTTTTGCAATAAAGTCCAAGCTTTAATAGTATTAATGCTGTCTGACAATAGAAATACTTAGTATGTGCAGCATTTGTGCTTATGTGTGTGCCTGGTGTGTCTGTAGATTAAAAGAAGTCCTCACGTCAATAGCAGTTGAACATAAAATAATCACATTTTTTCATAGTCCTTCTCATGAAATTTGTGCAGTGCTTAAAAGAAAACAGAACAGGCTCACCTCAGTAAGAGCACATCTACACCATATCAGTTTCTTGCTAATTGATGCAAAAGAGAAACAAGTCCAACTGTAACAATAGAGTGTATCAGGCTGCCAAGCCATATGTCACCATTCATTTATTTAATGCAGTTTGCCAGACTTTGTTTGCAGTACTGAAAACAGGCCATTATTTTATCCAGCAAAATACCAGCTGAATCTCATTATCACAAGACTGAGTTTGTAGAAGGAGCTCAAATACACATGATTTTCTACCTTTTCTCAGTAGATGCCTTAATCATGAAAGCGTTCATGCAGTTAGTTTCCAATCAAAATCTATTTACAGATGCGAAGGTCTGGCCCCTCAGGAGATTGAGCATTTTCATCCACACATTCTGGAACTCAGAGTTATTGGTTAGTCTTTGTAATCTTTTTACCTGCTCTTTGCAGGTAAAATTCAGGAGCTGGCTCATCCAAGTTTAGCTCAAGGCTCTGTGAATGCTGAAAGTTCCGTCAGAACTAGTGACCAGTTAATTGGCTTCCAAAATTGTACTACTGCTTCTTAAAGACAAAAGGAAGAGAAATGGTAATAAACATTAGTTCTGTTTAGGTTTCCAAAGGCTAATAATCTTGCCTGAACACAAGCCTTGAAGAAACTTGAGTCTTGACACTCCAGCGTGTCAATGTGTCTTCACAGTATCAGGGGTGTTACTTATACTGTCTTCCCAGTCCACCTGAACCAGTTAAAACGGGTCTTTGTTCTTTCTGTCAGGAAAGCAAAGCACCAAAAGGCAAAGTGTGTCTCTGTTACCAGTAGGGAATTTGCATTTGGGAAGATGGCACATAAGTCAAAGATGCTACAGGTATTAAAGCAGCCTGTTGTGCGCCTTTAATATTCCTCATCTGTGAAATCTCCATTTTTCCAAAAAGGTATTACAGGTGCCTACTGATGAATGGAAAATGATGATAGACATGCTCAAAGACTGTTCTCCAATGCTTGAGATTTCAGTTCAGTCCTGAGGCTTATGATTTTTGCCTTTTAAGTCTCTTTCAAATTATTTTTGACACATTTTGCTCTTGAGATTTCAGTGATTCTAGATCAGAACAGAAAGTTGAAGACATTAATACTACATTAGTGGTCAGGTACCATTGCTCATTGTGCTGTGGAAATAAAGTTGAGACAAGAAGTTGTCCAAAGCTGTTTTGTTGCTGTATCTTCACCTATAGTTTTTCTTAAGCCAGTAGAATTGAGCAAATCACAGAATGGCTGAGATTGGAAGGGACCTTTGAACATCTTGCTGTTCAAGTCCATTGCTTAAAACGGTCAACTAGAGCAGGTTGCTCAAGGCCAAGACCAGTCTGGTTTTGAATATGTCCAAAGATGGAGGCTCTGTAAGATCTCTGGGCTGCATGTTCCATTTGGCCAGCCTCCCAGTAAAATAGAAATTCTTGTATTTCATTTCCTCTCGTCCTTTCTTTGGGCACCTCTGTGTTCTTTACCTCTCTGCAGATAGGTACAGGTATTAATTTTATCCATATAAATAAGATCCCTTTTGAGTTCTCTTTTCTCAAGACCAAACAACCCTAGCTCTCTCAGCCTCCCCCCATATGTCAGATACCCTGTCTCTTAATCATCTTCATGTCTGTCTGCTGGACTTGCACCAAAATGTCTTTCTGTAGCTGAGAAATCCAGAACTGTACACAGCATCCCAGATGTGGTCCACCAGTGCTGAGTAAAGAGGAATAATCACTTTGCTTACCTGCTGGTGATGTTTATCTTGACGCTGTCCATTGGTCTTCCTTGCTGCAAGGAGTGTATTGCTGGCTCTGCTTGTTATCCATCAGGCCCTCCAGGTCCTTCTCTCCTAAGCTGCTTTCCAGCCAGTTGGCCCCCAGTCTGTCTTGGTGCACAGAAATTTTTTTTCTGTTGAAGTTCAGAACTTTGCACTTCCCTTTCTTGAGCTTCGTAAGGGTACTGACTACCCATTTCTTCAGCCTGTTGAGGTGCCTCTGAATGGCAGTACACCCGTCTGGGCCTATTATCCACTTCTTCCAGTTTTGTCATTGGCATACCTGTTGAGGTACATTCTGTCTTGTCATCCAGGTCATTAATAAAGATGTTACACATCTTTGTTGTTGGCTTCAGAATCAACCCTTGGGGTGCACCACTGGGGACTGGCCCCCAGCTGCAACTGTTTGAGCCTGTGATTAGTTCAGCCAGTTTTCTGTCTCACTCACTGTCCTTACCTAGTCCAGACCTCATCAATCTGCGAATGAGGATGTTATGGGAAATGGTATCAAGTCTTGCTGAAGTCAGCATAAAAATATCACTCCTCACGGCTTGTTCACTGAGCCAGTCATCTTGGAAAGCTGTCAGGTTGTGGTCATGCATGGTTTTTCCTAGATAAATTCATGCTGACTATTCCCAACCACCTTCTTGTCCCTTCTATGTTTGAAATGCTTTCCAGGATTAATTGCTCCAGCACCTTTCTAGGAACTAATGGCCACAGACTGGCTTGTGTTTCACTGAATCCTCTGTCTTGCCCTTCCTGAAGATAGCAGTGACGTTTGCTTTCTTCCAGTCCTCAGGAACCTCCCCCATTGCCACAGCATTTTGTTGATTGTCAAGAGTGGTGTTGCAGTGACATCAGCCAGCTTCCTCAGCACTTAGGGTTGCATCCCCATCATGGCCCACAGATCAGTGTATGTCCAATTTGTTTAAATGTTTCCTAATGTGATAGTTCTTTGCCAAGGCAAGCCTTCCTTGCGCCAGACTTTCACATGGGTTTTAGGGATCTTGGACTACTGAAGACAAGTCTTCCCAGTAAAGGCTGAGACAAAGAAGGCAGTGAGCACCTTGGTTTTTTCTGTGTTAAGATGGTTGTCTTATCAAGGCTATGCACTGCATAGCAAGAGAGAGAAGTAATCTCACAACATGCATATCCTATTTTATCTGACAGGATCAAACTATTCACATTTCCCTCTCACCATTTTAAACTAATTTTTTTTTTTTTTTGGTCACAGAATATATTGAAACATGTCACATGTTTCATTGTACAACCATTACACTGCCCATTAAAGCTGACTCCATGGGGATGCAAACTTGGTTCCAAGGTGTCAATATTAAATTTGTAAGAGTTTTCAAAAAGCTTTTGAGTGGAAAGGGGAGGTAGCATGGAA
>JANHGB010032544.1:0-31046 GCA_026283785.1 Coracopsis vasa | reverse complement strand
ATTCTGCGTAGCTACTCTAATCAGTACAAATCAAGTAGCAGATGGACACATTTTTATTTGTACATGCCAAAATGGATACCCTAGTATTACCAATTTTCCTTCCAGGGAAAAAATGGTTAAAACATTTTACCTGAACATTAAGTTCAATTAATGGCATGTGTCATCTTGTTTTGCATGGAAGGTAAATATGGCAGAAATACATAAGGAACTGAAGGGAGGGGGAAGAAGGATTTTGGTTGCTAGTATGATCTCCATTAAACTGTCTGCAATAACTGTCAGTCTGTCTCTAGCGTCTAGCCTCTGGCCCACACCCATTCCTTTTTGAAAGTAAGAAATATATATATTATCTGATATAAACCTAGTATTTTTAAATGGGATCAGCAGTCACAACCCCAGTACATTGAATGTTAACTGACAACAATTATTGGAAAGTACTAGTAGATTTTCCTTTTATTAACAAATATTTAAAAACTACACAGAATAAAATCATTTTTATGGTAAGCACTAAGCAGAATTCACTTCTGAAATATTTCACTGCAAGCAGACCAGTGGCAGAAAAAGTCAAAGATGAATAAATAAAGATGTTTTTCTCTTATCTTCTAATTTTCTCCCAGGCCAATTTGCTCTTATGGGATTTTTGATTGTGCTGTTCTTAGCAAAATCTATCATACCTGAAGGACAAAAACATAGCCAGATGTTTGCCCGTAGACTTTGCAAACACCTGCAACCAGTTTTTATCTTAAACTTGTTCTACTAGTTCGACTGTGTAATTTAATTCAGTGCCTGGCACTGAATTCTTATTTTCATCTAACAGCTCCAAAACTGCTCTCTCTTCTCTGTTTAACTCCTCTCAGATAAGATATTAAAGCAGAATTTATATTTGCTAAACACAGTGTTGTTACTAGTGAGTGGTATGCCCAATTGTACTTATAAACCAAAACATCAATTATAATAACTGCAAATTCAGAGGTATACATTCACTAATGTAAGACAGAAGCTGTTATGACTAACTACTCAGACAGTCATTATTGTATACACGGCAATTTTCCACAGCATAATCTCTAGATTTTTAAAAAAACTTTTTTTTCATGCAGCATCTAGATATTTAGAAACGTAAAGATATCTGAACTGAGAAACTTCTGCTTAGATGGGATTGATCTATCTATCTACATGTATAGAGAAAAATGCACACACATAAGTATGGATAAATAATTTCATAGATGTATTAAAATGTGAAATATTTTGGAAACTTTTCCTAGGAATAAGGTGCTTTTACATGTCACACTAAGATATGAGCCAAAACAAGATTACAGTCATAACCAGAATGCTATATAGTGAACTACCCTGTGTAATCAGATGAATGCTCATTGGGATGCACATGAACACATGCCTGAATGATAGAGGTTTATACACCTGGGCATAAAGTCTAAGTATCAAAAGAAAAAGTTTAAGGCAGTATTTGCAGTGAGTTTTAATGTCAGGCATTTTGTGAGCCTTAGGTAGTTTATCGGCTACAATTTGACCCTTTCTTAAACATATTATAAGGCTTACTTATATTTAGAAAGTTTATCTGTAAGTTTCCTCAGAAAGTAGCTTCTGTGGCTACCAGTAACACTTCAATGCCTTTCTCAACAATCCTTCCTGCTCGTATTTACAAATGGTTGGAAATAACATCCAGCCCAGTTATATCTTTTACCTACTAAGATAATATAAATACTATAATATAAATAAATAAAAGTACTCATCCTCATAAAACAGAATAAGTAAGCAGAAGAAAAATATAGAAAGTATATAGTTTCTACCAATGAAGTACCAAGTTCTGTGCCGAGGTGGTTGCAATAAAAGTTTTTGAAGGCTCAGTCCTTTTATAAACCCATTTTTGTTGTTATTTGTTGTTATGTATCTACCAAAGTAGCTCCCCAATGAAAAAATTGTCAGCATTATCCAGACTTTTCATAAGGGTCTCCATGAAAGCATTATTTGAATTTCTAATTTTAGTTCACTCTTCATTTTGGCTCTTCCTTCCCTGCAAAATGTCATTTTGATCCATTTAATTATTAAAAAAAAAAAAAAAGATCCTAAATTGTTCCATAAAAGAGCAAAAAGTAACATTATTTAAATATGAAATAATTTTCCTAAAACTTTGAAGAGGCTTGTCTAACTGGAAAAACTTTATTTATAGATTTGCTAACATTTTGCTGCTCTATCTTTTCTGGACTTCTTTTTCATGATAGTACTCAAATGTACTATTTTCATTTTTGTATGTTTCCAATCTCAGGCATGCTGACGGCACTCAACAACTAGTTCATAACATTGGCTCCTACAGTAGCTGGTATTCAGGCCAACAGTGAAAGCAGGCCATCATTGTGGCCCATCAGTAACAGACTTTTAATCAAACAGAAATGATATAGAGTTGGCTCTATCACTACCTCCTATAATCAGCACGTTTCTGTGCCAGACAGGAGTCTTATTTGACAAGAGTTTCAAATATGTCATACACCTGGCATCAACACAAATTGTCTTAAGAAAGAGCTCTTATTTTCATATTGAGCCTGTTACTGTCTCTGAGGGGTTGCCTTAGTTGTGTATCTTCAGAATCACTATTCATTTCGCTATCTGTCCTAAAGGCTCCATTGCACTTGCATCTTATAATAAATCTTTAATGTAAGCACTCATCATGGTGACTTGGCACTATAATAAACCTATCCCAAAGCCAGTCCAAAGAATTAAATACGCCTCCAAGCCAGTTGCAAGAGTGTAGAGTAGTGATTTCCTTTTGCTGCCATAGTATCCATTACTTCCCCTAGGTACAGCTAGTTTGGGAATAAGTGAAGAGTCATTCTGTCCTATAGCTTTCTTTGATAAATAAGTGATAACAAAATCCCTAATTGAAAATACAGACCATTTGTCAAAAAACAATTTAGAAAAAAAAAAGTTACAATAGATGTGTTAGGGTGCTGGAATATTTATATGACACTTGCGAAAAACTGGATTTCCAGTAGCCGTAACATTTCTTGTTCAGCAGCCACATACCCAGAGCATTTTATGTGCAATTATCATGAAATAATGCACCAAAATTGACCAACTGTTTGAAATATCCTTAGACACAGATTTACAATTGAAGTTAATTCATTAAGAATCTTTTTATAAGTTGATTTCTAAACCATAGTTCTGTAATTAGTTTATAATTATTAATAGAGAATATATTAGGACAAAATGTGTTTCTTAATTAATTTTTTACTTTACATTTCTACTCTTTGGAAATATTTATGCCCAATTTCCACTTCTGGAACCAATCCTGCTGTGAAATTGCAGCCTTATGAAGCACTTGGCAACTCAGAAACCTAGCTATAAAATTTTGTTCATCATTACATTTTTCTCTTTTCCAATTTTACACTTAATTATAGCCCATTAAATCGATTCCCACTAAATGTATAAGACTGTCAGTCTTATGCAGAGCATTTCTTTATTTACCATCATTGACAGCATGTTGGAACACTCAGAATGAATTCCTTTATATGTTTATTTGTCATACTTCTTACTTTAAAAAATTCAAAAAATCCCTAAAAGAGCTTTACAGTCACAATGTTTGGCAGTAACACTTAATCCAAATTTGCCAAGTCATCCATATTTGATGCGGATTTTCTTCAGTCTCATACAAAGTATTTTTCTTCTCCCTTTTTTCACCTTTCTACCTCCATCTTTCTAATCTAAAAAGAACTCCAGATTCATTTTAATAAGTTTCTTTTTCAGAAACCTCTCAGATCACTAAGCTTGGGAGCTATGGTTCACTGCCAGAACTACAACACTTACTATAGTTTTAGTCAAGATGAAAAAGAAATGAAGGAGAAACAGAAATGTAAGAACGAGATAGGAATAAGAAATTCCATTTGCCATGCCTATTAAAATACAGAAGAGAGACTTCAAAAGTTCTATTCTCTTTAATGTTCTAACAATTCTCAGCAAATATTTTACACACACCCCTCTCTTCGAAACTTCATTGTAACCCAGAGACAATGCAGAGAGCCTTATCCTGGGGAACATACTGGGAGCATACTGAATCACACAAACAGCACTAAATCCATCAAGGAGCACCTAATCTTGCCATTACCATACAGAAACAATAGAGAGGTAACTATTTTCGTGAGTAAAGCATTCATCAACAGGAGGGAATTCAAATCTATGTGCCTTATTTCCTGGGGCAAAGTGGATCTATACCAGTGAGTTAGAGAGTACTCTAAACAGAAGTGCTTTTCTTCATCCTATTTAAGTGGTACCAGGACACCAATAGCACATGAACTATCATATCAGAGTAAACATCTTTTAACCTTAGTAATTAAGTTATTCAAGGACTAACCAGGGCAAGATATTTGGACTGGAGTTCCATCTACCACATCTTATTATGCTTGTGAAATGAGGCATTGCTAAAATAAACCACAGAAATAACAGTTGATAGAAACCTAGTCCTGCAATAGTGAATGCAGTCTATTTATTTATTTATTTATTTATTTATAGGCAAGCTTATCCTATTTCAACCTCTCAATCAAAATTCATTTATATCTACAGGAATATCTGAGAAAAATCAAAGATTTGAACTGAAATTAAAGAAAGTTTCTGAATACATGTTTAATTCCAAGCAAAGTAGTACTCCTGAATATTACGGTAGTTAAAGATATCACATACTAAAATGTGGCCTACACAACACATACCTTATTTGCTCTGGAAATCAGATTCCTTGATTTTAAGAGATAAAAGCAAATCTTTATTTGATCTTATTTCTATTAACCCCTCTACTGTAGCACCTAACAGGTGCAGTAAACTGGACTTTCTTCCAACTTGACTATCATCAGTGGGACAGATCTGTGAGCCTAGATCACCACTGTAGACCCAGTATGTGCAACAGCACTTAAAACACAGGAGGTAGACAGTTTATGAAGACGGTCGGACAGCATATAATTCTCCAGAACCATCTTTGTAATTATATATATTTGCTATGTACGAATAAGCAAAGACAAAAGATCAGTTTAAACCTTCAGCTCCAACTTCCCTTCATATTAAATACATCAGGATCAGTGGAAAAGGGAATTTATTCTTTTTTTTAATGTACCGGGCATAGTGGAGACTGTTGAGAGAATGTACATCTAAACCTCACAGAGGTCTAGTCCAAAGACTTTTACAGAGTAGTGATTCAGTTAATGATGCAGAATATATGAAGAAAAAAATGACACATTTTAATGGAACAGTAATGGCCTCACTGCATAATGTGAAGATATCTCTATGATACAGAATAAGTGGAATCAGTCACCTGAGTCATATCTCACCTCCACAGTGGCTGATGAGCATGAATTGTAGGGGAAATGGGGAAGAAAAGATAAATAAAAAAGTTAACAGGAAATACAGTGCCTGAGGTTTTTGTCTTTTAAAATTAACAGACCACTGGACTAGAAAGCCAATCCCTCAGCAGTGATGGTTACACTTCTCGTGTAAGATGCAGGAGATGGGACTACTTATAATGACTCAAAGACAGAATTCCTACAAAGCAGGTCCCAAACAAGACTGCTAGCATTTCAATAACTCAAAGAATGACAGTATTAGATGGTGTTGCACAGTGCTGGATCATCTTTTTCACTGAGTGGTGGGTGGTGCTCCAAGCAGTTGTTTAAGGCAGTATACAAAATTCCCTACATTGTCTAGTGAAACTGGATACACTTTATATAACAGATGGTGCCAAAAGACAACTGCTTTTCATTGTCTTGTATTTCACATTCTTTCTTCTCCTTTTCTTTTTTAAAATCTATTGTTTTGTCATACAGAAAACAACTTGTCTCTATTTTAAATAACTTTTCAGGAGGACATTTGAGAGGAGATTGCTTAATTGATGTTTCCTGCTGTTGTTTCTTTTCTTCTAGTTATGCCATTGTTAAACTCTGCTTCCCACACTTGCAAGCTGTAGTTGAAGTAACTGCTCAACACTTATGATTAGTCTCAAATATACCTATATATCACTATTCATACAATTCTCAGACAATTAAGATGATTAGTCTTTTTCAGTGCTGGTTTTTTTTTCACATAACATCTTTATGAAAAATAATCCTATTCCACATGTTCACAATTGGGAATAAAAATCCTCATAAAAATAAAAAAAAATGTTTCTTTCATAACTACAAACTCAATGTTACATAATGGAACATAAATCAATAAACTTCAATGTACATTACTACACATTCTGAGAAAAAAACAAATCTAAAGATTTCATCCTGATAATCTCCATTCTATTGTTTTGTATATTCACGAGAAACCATGACACCCAGCACTTTATTTTACAATAACACATTGTGATAGTCTCATAATGATTATCAAACAAACATACAGTACGTCCTCGAAAGTGCAGGCACTGATAACCTTGTAGGCAAGGAACCAGGCTGAAAGACTCTGTTATCAGATATCCAGACAGTATTTCCTCTGATATGGAGCAAGTTTGTGTGCCTTCATATTCCATTTGCAAGAAAAACGTTTCTATACTTCTTTTTATTTTTACATGCCACTTTGCCTACAAAGAGCTAAACAGTTTGTGTAATAAAAATTAAGCTCCTACATTCACTTTTTGGCAATGTTCTTCTCTGTCATCATAGAGGTAACTTGGCTAATAAGGAGAAGAAATATGTAACTCGTTCCATATTTTAATCTTTAAAAGCCCACTGGAGCATACTCTGCAGATGTAAATTTATAAATGTGTATGTGTGTGTATATATATATATAAATAAAATTAAAACTACTTTAATTCCTGTCATTAGTGCTGATTGCAACAGTAAGTCTGATAATATTTTTTCAGAACAAAAAATCCCCAACATCTTATTTTCATGAAAAAGAATTGTCATCCCTGAGATGGGAGAGTTTCACATTCAAGCACTGTTGTAGCTTTCACTTAAACACAAAAGTGGTAACAAGCTGAAAATTCTCTAATTTTAAAAGTTCAGAGAAAGTAGAGGTATAACGTCAAAAGCTGCTTATGATGGTCTAGTGTGAGGCATTCCTGCCCATGGCAGGAGGGCTGGAACTAGATGATCATTCCAACCCAAACCATTATATGATTCTATGATAACTTATAGCTATCACAACTGGAGCCAGTATTTTAATTTATAGATATCTAGTTCTTAAATTGAAGGAACATAGCTAATCTGTGTATTACATCTTACTGAATATCAGGTGCACTGATTAAAATAATCATTAAATGTAGAAAGATTTCTAAAAGAACACAGTGTAGCAAGCTTCTAAAATGAAAAATCATGCTTTTTTGATAAATCATGGTTTTTGTAAGTATTATAAAGGCTATAGGGGAATTGCTTGCACTTTCATTTATTACTTTTTTGAACTTTCAGTTAATTATTGGCAATATGCCTCATTGTTAAAAAAAAAATGAACAGGTTAATAATTCTTGTGTATTATGAATTATTTCCAGGACAGACAGAAAGTATCAGGAAAACCTATTCAAATATTAACAGTGAAAGGTAAGGATAACAAAATCCTGTATTAGCACCAATGTCATATTTACTACTTGCATGAAAACTGCAACTTGTCTACTGTCTTTCCTCTCAGATTTTAAGTACTGATAAAATGTTCACCTGCTGAACAATGATAAGGTTGGTTGATTGTCCTCTATTTGAAGAAGCAGTTTTGCACATAAATTAATGTACTAATTTTAAGAAAAAACACAATTCTTGAATCTTTGCATTAGCTCTTAGTTTATCTAAGATTTCTTGTCTAATGATATCTTAGGATATCTAAGAATTAGGATTTCTTTTATCTCCCCTAAAATGAGTACAAGTAGATGCTACTTCAGTTTCAGAAAAAAGCTCTAATCTTACTTCACAAATACTGTTTGAAATAATTCTCTTTAGCATTTTCCCAGGAAAGTCTATGCTCCCCACCCTGGCCCTTATCTTTCCCTGCTCACAACCTTCCCCCAAAACAAGACATTTAAAGTACTGAAGCACACTTCTAATGTAGAAACAGCAGAGCAGGAAAGTACAGAATAAAACATCAGAGCATTTCTATCAGAAATATACTGTTTGGTGTAAAGAAAGGGACAAGTATTTCACAAGATAAAGATCACAAGTGTGATGTTCCTGGCTCTTTTTATCCTTAGCAAGTATCTTTTTACAGAGGAACTGGATAGCTATCTATCAGCCTATCACACTATTTCAAAGTGCTTTAAAGTTAAGTGCCACACGTACTAGTTTTCTAACTCATCAAATACTGCCTGTGCTATTAAACAAATGTTCTATCTTACTTCTACTCAGTGGCTCCCAATGTTTAGGTTTCTCAGAGGTCTCGTGAGAAACTGAAGAGGTTTACAGATGCCTTGCCCTGAGCTGCAATGTTAAACAATTCGTACTATTTTTTATAATATATCAGTCCCGCAGTATGTCCTCAGGGAAGTTGCAGAGTAGCATTCAAATCATGTAAGCAGATGCTTCTGATGCGACTCCTAGAAGCTAAATAATTTTGTAATGTCTTTGGAAAACAAACCAAGAACGAAATCGAAACTACAGCCACAAACACTCCAGGCTAAAGAAACCCAAACCAACCAACCAAACAACAACAAAAAAAAACACCTCTGTGGAAGAAAGAATTGATGGATGAGAAACAAGACTAGAATTGTTACATGCTTTTTTGAACCAGGTTGATAGCACATGCAACTATGTTGACTTGGTGTCTTCAGAAAAAATCCTTCTAAGTCTCCAGTTTCTGCCTAGCATGATATAACTTTACATGTTGTTTTAGCTCAGATCAGAAGTGAGCTTTTTCAAGCTCAGTTCCAAATTGTCCCCAGTTATTGTTCAGGCAAACTTCAGTCTTCTCAGATGAAGCAAAATTGGAAGGTGCATTTCAGAAATGCTCTCTGCTCCTGTCATTGAGGCGTACAGTGCCTGGGTCAGATGAGAGCTCATCAAAACTGAAGTATCCAAAGTGGGAACTGAGTACTTAGCAGCTAATGTTTCATTGTTCAGGTCCTCTCCTGTACTCACCAGCCAGTCTTTTGGCCACCTTACAGTCCATACTCCCAAATCATATGTCACAAATTTGGCTGTAAAGAGGTGAAGAGAGACCACATCAAAAGCACTTCATCAGAAATCAATTACATTATTCAGATAAATTTGCATATGATGAAGATATGCTGGCCATTCCCAGACATCCTTCTGGGTCATCAGGGACCTTCTCTGATCACTAAATTAAAAAAATATATATAAAATATATCAACTGGGTCCATTAGGGAGGTATAGTTACAGTGTCTGAGCAGGTATAAATGCTTTGATAGAATCATAGAATGGTTAGAGTTGGAAAGGACCTTAAGATCAACTAGTTCCAACATCCCCGTCATGGACAGAGGCACCTCACACTAAACCATGTCATCCACGGTAGAATGTTCAGAATATCTTGGTAGAAACAGCTGGAAACATCTGAAAGGAAATTGGAATGGTACAGAAAATAACAGCAAACTGAAAAGGAGAATGGACTTATTTTAGTCAAAGAAAAAGTTGCACACGTTTTTCGATAGAGGAAACTTGTTAGCATTTTCCTGGAAAACTCTTAATAGGAAAGTTACTGACAATAAAACTCCACAATTAATGAAGAAAAGATTGGTGCATACTGACCCACTTTGTAATGCTGGCATTCAGATGACAATGCATTCTACAGAAATAATCTCAGCACCAGAAAGAAACAGCATATGTGTGACTATAATCAGATCTCTGGGATCGGGCTGCAGTTAAGAACAGGATAGAAACACCAAACAGACAAACTGAGATTCTATTCAGGGCCAGGATACATACCTGGGGGTTTTATATATGGCCAGGGTATCTAAGTGCTCTTTATAGTGGTAGAATCTAGTCAATACAGTCAGTGGTACCTAAAGAGCACTCAGCTGATCAGGAATTGGGTATGAGTCACTGGAACAGGCTGCTCAAAGAAGTGGTAAACACCTTATCCCTGGCAGTGTTCAAGGTCAGGCTAGATAGTGCCTTGAGCAACCTGGTCTAGCCTGAGATGTCCCTGCTCATGGCAGGGGGGGTTGGAGCTAAATGATCTTAAGGTCCTTTCCAACGTTAATCATTCCATGATTCTATGTGCTGGAAGATGAGCTGGTGGCTCTCAGCCCAGGGTGTGAGCTGCTGTGAGGTGGCACTGGTGCAGTACAGCAGTGTGGCATTGCCTCAGCCCTGCTAAGAGTAAAATGTTGAAAAGGTATGAGAAATGCCACTCTGTGAGACAGGGTAAGGGAAAACATGGAGGGCAGTTGCTGAGATGGTAAAAGCTGTTTTAGAATCCAGATGTAAAAATATTAATGTGAAGAGGGATAAATTCCTAGGGGAATAAAAAGGCAGAGATGAGGAAGCCAACCCTGTGGCATCAGCCGCACTGTTCCAAGAAGCACAGCAGATCCACCTCTTCCCACAGGGCTGATGACTGCCTGACCAGCAGAGACCTGCTGGGTGCTTTTTGATACTCCTTCTCAGTCTAGTACACTGTGAGTCCTAGCTACATTTTACTCATGCTAGTGAAGAGATAACTGCTTTGTAATCTTGTCTACAGGAATTCTGCTTCCAAAGTGATTTGGGGCATGGTGAAAGACACCCAAACACCAGTAACACAGTGAGTGAAGTTTACCAGCTCAATGACTATAAAAGGAACTTAAATATTCTGTGCATGTCAGCCCCTCAGCAGGGTCATCTGTTTTCGTTTTGAGACATGAATGTTACCTGGCCTGGCCTCCAGCTGCTAGCTCAGAGGAGTGACTGCATTTGGTTTTCAGTATGGTAGGACATGTTTCCTGATGCCTTTATCACAACCTCTCAATATAGCAGGTGCAGACAGCCTGCTCTTACTTTTGACAAAATAACAAAATGATAAAACTATAAAATTGCTGGTTTGCATCTTCATATCTTAATTATGTTCTGCTTCTCCTTCTCTCTGGCTGCTCTTTCTCAAAACAAATTTCCTAGCTGTGTCAAATAAATTGGTTGCTGTATTGTCTTTTACCCTTATTCCAGTTGAAAAGGAACAAGACCAAGGTATGCCCCTTTCTCTACTGTTTGTAAACAAAAAGATCTACTCTCTCTTGCTTTCCTCTCATAAGAGCTTATTTTCTCATTCTCTATGCTTGTGCATCATAATACGATATGGCAAAGCAGGGGACAATCAAGAAGGTTTTCTCCTCCTATTTAAAAAAATATCCTGTGCCTTTACTAGCAACATTCCTGACCTCTGCCTGCTTACTATAGCCTGCTAAAGGCACAAAAGTAAAAATTTATTTTGAATGCTATGTTTAGATTAATAACTATCATGTTTTCTGTATTGAAAATATTTATTATTCCATATATTAACAAAATCTGATGTCACAGAAAGTGAAATCAGAGCGAAATTAGAGGTAAGCTCAGTTTCATTTCCCGCTGTCTCCAATAACTTGCTTCTAGACAATCCATGCCAGAGGACTAAGTCATGTCTCCTTCATGGGGGCTTGCTACATTCGTCATACACAGGTTAGCAGTCTTTACCACTACCACCATCCTGCATTTTGTTCAGGCACCTGCTATTCTTTCAGGATATTACAATGTTGTTGTCCGTGAAATGACTGGAAAATGCAATGACTTACCATGATAATATCATCTTCACATTTGGGTTTTCATAAATTGTGAAAACTGAAGGTGTCCAAATGTTGAAGACTTACACACCTAAGTGATGCATATATTTTCTTAAAAAACCAAAAGTTTACAAGTTTTCCACATTTTTTTCTGGCTGTTCTTCTAATATAACAGGTTTGTTCCAGACTGCTGGAATTAGAAACACTCTTAAGTGTGAGCAAATTATTTGGACAAAAATATCAAAGACTCATATCTTTTGGAATTCCTGGCAGGTTTTGGGCAGATGTTGTGGTTTAACCTGGCAGGCAGCTAAACATCATACAACTGCTTGCTTGTTCACTCCTCCCCACCCCAGTGGGGAAAAAAAAGGTAAAATTTGTGGGTTGAGATAAAGACAGTTTAGTAGGACAGAAACTGAAGAGGAAATAGGAGTAATAATAATACTACTATAATAGTAATAACGACAACAACAATAAAGATATCCAAAACTAGTGGCACACAATACAATTGCTCACAACTCACCTACTGATGCCTAGCCAGTTCCCAAGCAGCAGTCCCCAGCCAACTTTCCCCCTACTTTATATGCTGAGCATGACGCCGTATAGTATGGAGTATCCCTTTGGTCAGCCAAATGGTATGGAATATCACTTTGGAGTCAGCTGTCCCAGCTGTGTCCCCTCTTAATTTCTTATGCCCCCACTCCAGCCTACTTGCTGGTGGGGTGGGGTGAGGTGAGGAGCAGAAAAGTCCTCGACTTCTTGTAAGCACTATCAGCAACCACTAAACCATCAGTGTGTTATGAACATTATTCTCATCCTAAACCCAAAACACAGCACTCTACTGGCTACTAGGAAGAAAACTAATTCTATCCCAGCTGAAACCAGGACAGTAGAGCAGGCTGAGATCAGGAACTGGGCATTTCCTTGGCTGAGATCTAAGCCAAATAGGTATAGTACCTTTTTTTAGGTTTGATTAGGTTTCTACTGACAGCAGAAATATTCTTGGCAGCCAAAAAAAACCCCTAAAATTACAGCTTTCTTTAAACTGACTGGCCCCAAAATAGACCAAATTTTTACAATAGAAAGAAAATCAAAGGATTGATGCATTAAACAAGTTTGGCTCATGATCAGAGTCTAGAGATAAGTAATTCTGAATTGGCATTTATAGAAATATATTAGTAAATTGATTTGCTTGAGAAGCAAGCAGGAAGGCGGGTTGCAAAGATAACAGTATAACTATATATAAAATAATTGTTGGCAGCAGCTCATGTGAAGAAAGAGTAGAATTAGAACAAACAAGGTTACTTTATTCATTGCTAGCACCTAAGTTCAGGATGACTGCATTTCAGGTAAAGTATAGGCAAATGAAAAAGCAGTCAGAAGAGTTTCTGATTTAAACTGTTTGAAGCAAATTCAACTTAAAAAACAGATGTAAAGGATCACACATTAAAGCCTGAATACTTGTGTGAAAAGGAATTTGAATAGGTAGCTAACGGTTATTGTTGATTATTTCCTGTTATGGTCTAACCAGGGTATATGGTATGCAAAAATAAACCAGCCTGAAAAAACACGCACAACAAAATATGAAAAAACTTCTGTCCTTGAAATCTGGAAACCCAGCACCTTGTGTAATGATAGATAAACTAATGTCTTAAACACGTAAAGTTAGATAAAATACAGAAAGATCTCTGTACATCTATTCAGCTAATTTTTCTGTAAAAGGCTAGGAAATCAAAGAGGTGAATCTCATAAGGTTCCAGTCACCTATAAGTGACTGAGCCACTCTTCAAAAGCATCTTTAAACATGTGCTTAGCTTCATACACATCTACAGATTTCATTATATTGTGTGACTTAAGTATGTGCTCAAGAGTCTGAATAGGAATTGCTTTAAATAAGTGCTGAGTTTGGCTAAATTGGACTGTAAATATATGTGGTGCTTTCCCTGGTGGGAAACAGAGAACTTGGCAAGATTGTTAGTTATGGTCTAAATTAAACTAGTCATCCACATTTCCTACTTAGTAAGGAGACTACTGCTTTTCAGAGATGATTTTTCCATCTGCACAGGACCATTTCATCCAGATGACTAGTTTAGACAGACACATAACATTTAGATGGCTCCCAAGAAAACAGTACAGAGCCAAGCCTGTTTTAAATGGTATACCTCAAGGTCCAGCAGGAGACTAGCAATACCCACATGGCCAATGTCCCTGCTTCTCATGTCACACTGCTCCTGCTTCTTCAGCAAGACTAGGAATGTCTTTCATCTGCTCGCGTACACTAAAACCCAAGCAGAGCAATCACATCTTCCAAAAACAGATATTCTTAATTTATTTATTTATTTATAATACACTGATTCTCTGAAATACTTTTTAAAGAAAGGACATCAGGGAGCAGTTCATAACTGGAAAGAAGCTGAAAAAAAAGCAATGACCAAAACATCTGAATGGTAAAAAAAGGAAAAAGATTTAGGATTCATCTTCATCCTCAGTGGGCTGTCTGTTCAGTCTGTCACTGTTCATGGAACCTAGTCTGAAACAGAAATTTTCTTCCCATCTGTTGTTTAGGAAACCAAACAGTTTGATCCAGCTGTGAATTACAGTGATAAGAGAAGCAATCTAAAAGTTAGCCACAGCAGTAACAAAGTGAGATGCATATTGATGAAACAGTTGTGACAGTAGCAGAGCCCAGAATCAGCAAGGAGCAGACTGTCTCACAGAGAATGCTAACTTTCTATCTTTTGGGTGAATCCTGAAACATTTCCAGGTTAGAAAATGCAGAATTTGTGAGAGGATATAAGCTGTTATTTACAGATTGGAGTTCACAGTAAGAAAGATATGCTCTCCCCTCTACTCAGTGCTGGTGATGCCAGACCAGGAACACTGTGTCCGGTTATGGGATCCCCAATACAAGAGAGACATGGACACACTAGAGAGAGTAAGTGAAGTGATGCTAAGGTGATGAAGGCACTGGAGCATCTCTCCTACAAGGAAAGGCTGACAGAGCTGGGACTGTTCAGCCTGGAGAAGAGAAAGCTTAGGAGGATCTTAGTGTATATAAATACTTGAAGGGAGGATTCAAAAAGACAGAGGCAGGCTTTTTCGGTGGTGCACAGAGACAGGACCAGAGACAATGAGCACAAACTGAAACACAAGAGGGTGCATTCTTTCTCCTTGGATATATTCAAAAGCCTAGTCCACAGCTTTAGGCATCCCTGCTTGAGCGGGGTAGGTGGGCAAGATGACCTCCAGAGATCCCTTCCAACCTCACCCATTCTGTGATGTGGTGATTATGTCTTTTGTGTGGTTTGCAAGTTCAAATGCTCGTGGTTGTCTGGGGGCCTGAGCAGTGACCTCAGCTATATCTGCACTAGTAAACTAAATGTGTAATGGTCTGTTTGTTCATCCTGAGACAAAGCAGTGAAGTTTAAGTCATTCTATACAGCTCAATTATCTTCTTCCTAAAGCAAGATGACTTCATCTATGCTGTTTTCAGGAATGGTCCTGACTTATATTAATTAAAAAAATTGCATTGTTTGGACCATTGTTAACCAAGAAAAACAAAAATGTGCTAAGCAGTACCTTGATTTAACAGGATGAGCTAGCCAATGCCAATGCTGGGACAATGTCCTGGCCTTCTTCAGCTTAATGGTATAGATGCAGCTTTTATATTTATAATAAAATAAAGAAATACATGAAATACAGCTTTAATTTCATAGCATTAATATTTAGCATTAATTTCCTTAGCAACACCATTTTTATCTCTAAAGACTCTAATGATGCCCTCGGTTTGGTACCTAACCAATATTTCTATTATATAAAATTGCTGGCTTCCTGCACTGTCTTTGGTGTAAGAGGCCTCCAATACAGTCAAGGAAAATCAGAAAAAATATGGGGTTTTTTGTCTTGTAGCTATTAGACTTGCGTCCCTAAATGTACACAGGGAAAAAATCTCCAGAGTTTTATGTTAACGGACTGGGGTTTTTTTTTCTTCATACATTAAATTTAAGGATTTTAAATCTTTCTGTTGTGATTTTGAGGCCCACTATTAAAAACTGAAAATACTATTAACAAAACTACAACTATTTTTGCTTGACTTCCATATACAGTTATACCATCAAAGCCTGAATAGTTTGCTTTATGTTTTATGTTTTATGCTTTATATTTTGTTTTGTTTTTTAATAGTATGTTTTATTATGCATTTCAAAATTATAATTCAATATATCATTAATCCAATTATTATAATTCAAGTATTTGCGATGAAAATTATTAGTAATATTATAATGGATTATTACTAATTAATTATTACTAATTAATTATTAATAACTATTGAAATTCGAGTAATTGTTATAATTTAATTTTTATGACTCTTCATTATTAGAATTCAATTAGATATTCAATTATGTATTATAGTTCAATTATAATTTAGTAATATAAAAATGTGTTTCAATAATCACACCTGAAAAACATATTTATGAGCATGACGAAATAAATTGTGCATCACTAATTAAAGGGAAATACACATCATAATTAGGTACGAGTACATAAGAAATGCTGGGCAATGAACAGATACAGAAATCTTTGTATAGTTTAAGACAGATTTGTAATTCCCACATTCACCAAAAGAGATCAGTCAGCTCAAATTTATGTTCTAATCTGTAAATATATTATAATTACAAATAATTCTTTGCTTTCCTTCTGGCTGTACTGGTAGCAAGTTTAAAGATCCCTGTTCTTACGATATTAGTTACGATTTTGCAAATTTAGTCTCTTGTTTCTGAATGTCAAACAATGGCAAAAGTTCTTCAAATGTTCCAATATATGGATAACTACAACTCCTTAAAATATAATTTTTGTATGTACAATTCTTGTTTTGTAATATGGACAACATAGGATACAAAACTGTAATTTAAAAATATTTTAATTACATCTTCAGTTCACGTAGTCTCTTAAAAAGACTGATGCATCATTCTTTGAAGTACCTCTGTTCTAGAAACTCATGCATGTAAGCCTTTTCTCAGACATAACAAATTGTCCTTCAAGACAATAATCATGCTAATCAGAAAGGACACCTCAGTTTCAGCTATAAAGTAAGTATTGTTTCATTGTTATTTCTTTTGTTGCATCCTGATTAATTCCTTTAAGTTGAAGGGGACCTACAAGGATGCCAGAGAAGGACTCTTCATCAGGGACTGTAGAGATAGAACAATGGATAAAGGGTTCAAACTTAAACAGGGGAAATTCAGGTTAGATATAAGGAAGAAATTATTTACTGTGAGGGTGGTGAGACTCTGGAATGGATTGCCCAAAGAAGTGGCAAATGTTCCATCCCTGGCAGTATTCAAGACCAGGTTGGACAGAGCCCTGGGCAACATGGTCTAGACTGAGGCATCCCTGTCTATGACAAGGGTGTTGGAACTAGATCATCTTGAGGTCCTTTCCAACCCTGACCATTCTATGATTCTATTTTGAGCAAATGGATTATGGTTTGGCTTTTGCGTAAGCAAGAATCTGCATTTGAAATTATAAAGGGTAGCTACAGCTTGTTCTTTTTAACAACTACATGATACATTTCAAAGGTTTTAGCCTTTAAACCAGGAAACAGCCTCAAATTATAACTAATAGACTTTTACCTTGCAATTCATGTTCAACTCTAAGCCTCCATTTCCCACTTCTTCCTCCACTTTCAGTTGTTTCAATATAAATATTGACTTTTCAAGGAATATAAAATGTCATCCTACTTGTACACCCTACATGTCTGAAAATAAGAAGCTATAGTCCAAGGTATAGATCACTGGAGTGAAAAGCTGGATTCTCATCCTAGCCTTGTATTGACAGTTTGTGAAATCTAGGTAGGATTCACTGCAGCTTATTTTCTGTGGGTATAAAAGGAAGAAAAATAACACCTATTATTTTCTCAAGTTCTTTTGGGATCTAGAAATGTAAAATGGAATGTTAGACTGTAACATCCACAGAAGTATTCTTGATGTTTCTGTAATCTCTCTAGATACACTTAATATTAAGCTAGTTGTTATGAAGTATCAACAGATCAGAAACATCTTGTATTATATGCATATAATTTAACAAAATCAAGAATGTTTCATTCTGATAGATATTGAGCCATTTAAAAACTTTTGTTCTCTTTAAAATAGAACTCTTCCACTAACCAGAATGTTTGAAGATATTCAGTCATTAACTGAAATGAAAATGCATCTTCTTTCTAGATTTTAGCTTCCTGTGACGCTTTCATTCTGGCTGGTAGACATCATATGTCACCTTCTTCATTCCAGTGTGTTCATTACACAGATAACTATCTCAAATGCTCATGTTAAACTCCAGATTTCTTATTGTTTAAAACATACAAAAATAAATGCAGTATGCCTGAAAAATACACTCCCCAATCTGGACTCTGTGTAGCTCAAACAGTTCTTCTGATTCTCCTAAGCTGTGACAGATGGCATTTAGATAGACCATATTTCCATAAGAATATTTGAAAGTTCTCAAAGTGGGAGGTGATTCTCCTCCAAATTATGAGACTTTAGCTCAAGAAAACATCATCCAACACTCATCTCTTCTATTTTCTATGTCATGTCATATCTCTCTCACTGGACCGCTCCTTTCACTGGTAGTTATCTACACAGTGAGTATCCTAGGAAGAGCGCAGTATTTATCTAGAGTTAACAGGCACTAGGACAAGGATGTGAGCAGGAACAAAACCAGCTCTGGTTAATCACCAGCTCCTCCATCCACCCTCTGCCATGGTGAGATGACATCAGAAATGTTACTTCTTTTCTGGTGTAACAAGTTCAGGCTCACTGAATAGTAGAAAACCATTTTGGGACAAGTCTAAGAGGCTGCAGGAATTAGGGGAATTGGCAGAAACAGGGCTGCACAGGAGGTGCATGTAAGCAATGTTTGGAGCGAAGTGTTGATCCCCTCCAAACTGAATTTCTGTTTTGAAAGAGGTAAAAGTACCAAAGTACTAATTTCATATTAATTCAAATTTTTTTCTATGCTTTCTTGTACATCTTGTCCAAAGTCTGTTAGGTACTAAGATGGCATTTTCAAGACGTAAAGCTACCCCTTGGTCATATAATCTCATCTTTACCTCTTCCTCTTTCTATCTTATAAAAGGAAGACATAGCCTCTGTTTATAAGGTCATAAAGGCAGTTGCATGACAAAAACTGCAGCCACTAATAATGATACTGTTATGAAACTGTAAAACATTCAAATATTTGTGGAATTAAACCTTGTCAAAAGAATAAATTTTCAAAGCACAAAGCCCACAGCATGCAGGACAATTTAGTTGTGCTCTCCTAAACAAAGGCACTTCATGTCTAATTAATTTCCTCTTAAACAGATCAATAGCTCTCAATACTGTACCTCATTATATATTTTCCAAACTAAGACAAGAAAAAAAAGAGGGAAAAAAAAAAAAAGACAGAACAAGCTAAACAACTGTCATAACAATTAATGATTATAAAAACTGAATGAAACTCACATTGTGCCATTAGACGGATTGAGTGCCAGCAGATTAATGGGACATCAACCTTTTATCTCTGAAATTTCTGTTTCATATCTGGACCATCTAAAAAGCAATTAAAAATCTTTATTAAAAACATCTGATTACTTATGCGAATAGAGTTGGAGCCACAGTTCGTTCCCAAATGCAACTGTAACACATAATATGTAGAAAGTGTGTGAAAAATCAGGAGGAATTCTCTCTCTCACCCAAAAGCACACCTTACACCTTTCTAGACTTGTGCTTGTTAAACAGATATTCTTCCATCAGTAGCTTACTGTGCTTGATTTCATTCTTTCACATAGTTATGGGTGAGACGTGTCAAACCCAAAGCTAGATTATTAGACACATAAATATTTATCTTATGATTAACACAAAGTCCCCAAATGCTTCTTTATGCTGTTCTTTCTCTTGTACTCTACATAAGAAAG
The DNA here is from genome assembly GCA_026283785.1 of Coracopsis vasa. Taxonomy (NCBI): domain Eukaryota; kingdom Metazoa; phylum Chordata; class Aves; order Psittaciformes; family Psittacidae; genus Coracopsis; species Coracopsis vasa. Next base: position 11,454 of record JANHGB010032544.1, on the reverse strand, counting down.
GGAAAAAAAATCAAGCCCCAGAGCCATACAACCTGAAGGCAAAGAAATATAAGACATCAGTATGGTGAAGATTTTCTGTATCCCAGCTGCACTATGCAGTTTGCTTTTCTAGGAATAACGTAAATAAGCAAAGAAACAAGAAATAAAAAAGTGTTTCACTTTGGGGAACACCTGCACAAGAAGTTGCAGAGAAGTCTACAACAGCTGTCCAAGGTAACACTTAAATCTCTTGTACATTAGTATATCCCCTATACAAAGTTCTTACTGTACACAGTTACTTTGTTGCTTATGAGTGTATGCTTGTTTACATAACGAAAATTAATGTTAATGAAAAACAGTTGTTTGAATTCTCATGTGATTGAAAAGCAAATGTCAGGTTTGTATTAGCTTGCACAATCTCAGTTCTTTCCCTTTGCATTTCTGTTCTTTTCCTTGAGTGGGGCAGGCATTCTGTGGGGAAATTAAAAAAAAAAAGCAACACCTCATAAATTTATATTTAGAATCAATAACACACAGTACAGACACAGAGCATCTGACTTGAAACTGGGAAATGGCCAAATGGATATGTTCATTTTCTAACTTTTGACTATTTGACTTTACAACTTACACATCTTCAATCCACATCAAGGTTATTAATCTAAAGAGAGTACGCAGTTCTTGTTCTTGTCCCCTACAAATTCAGCCTTATGTCAGTTGTTCTGAGAAGTTCTAGTGCAGTAATTTTTGTGACTACTGCTTTTGTGGTGGTGTATTTCAGGACTGTAAATGTTACCTTTTCTTCACTATTCTTTCCTTAGACTGTTAAATCTTTCTTAGGAAATGCAACTGAGAATAGAAACAACTATTTTTAAAGTTGCATAAATGAAAACAAAGCAATTAAAATACATATGACAAAAAGTATAAGATAAAGCTTGAAACCTTTAACGCTTACAGAATGTCAAAACTTCATAACTTAATAATCAATTAACAGGTGAAAGGTTGTAGAGAGTCACCAAAATATATATAGGAAATATAAATAAAAAGGCAATGAAGCCTAATGTAGATTTTTAAATTAAAAAAAATATAATAACAAACAGAAAAAAGAAATATCCTTGTTTCTGCTCTAGAGATTCAAATTAGATTAAACTTCAAAACAGAGTTCAATTTCATTATGAAACTCAGGTTGTCTGTCTTATATAATGGTTGATTGCATTACCTGTGGTAAGGTGCTGAGCTATCCATAGATAGCAAAAAATAAAAATAAAAATTAAAAAAAGAAAGTGATCTCCATCTACAAAAGATTTATGGACATGTAAAGGGTATGTAAAGGCATAGAAGGGAATCAGGACTGAGAGTCCTCATCCAAGGGCAGGTCAACATCTTTCTTCATAATGGACCCATAAAACCAGAAAACACACTAAAAACATCCCAGTTCTTTTTAATAAAAAAACGCCACAACATTCTGTTGTAACCTTTTAATGCAAAATAAGTAGAAAAATAATCTGCTATTCACAGTCTCAGTTGCAATAGATAAAAGCAGTATTTTGTACTGGAACTAAGGTCTGTAGCCATGCTGAAGGGCTAATAAAGATGTATTTGTGAGCAAATGAGCACATGTGAAATGTCTACAAAATGTGCTTTGACTCTTTTAACAGATAGATCCTTCCTATCCCATCAAATATGTCCCATGTATAATTTATTTTTTAATTTTGAACTGTATTTCTCCCATCCTTCATTTTTCATGTTTCATTTTATTTATTCCTTGTGCTAGCGAAACAGTACTTTCTGAAGTAAATAAATAAAAAAAAATACTGAATAACAGAAACACTTATTTTCTCTAAAGATAATATTAAGCAATAGGTTATTTCCAGCCTACAAGTAGATAATAAAAAATACTGTATTAGGAAGATAGCAGAATATAAGAAATGACCCTAGAATTTAAAATGCTGGAAGGGACTGGTAACAAGTCAACCCCTGGCTACCTTGAATGCAAGAGATGAGCATTTTCAAAACCCAGCTTGTTATGCAGCTAATGTAAATCACTGGCTTGGACCATGATAAACACTCGAATTAGGAATTATCACACGGGATTTTAAAGCCACTCTGTACAGTTTTTTTCCAATATTTCTCATAAAAATGACAGATTAAGAAAAAATAATATTCAACGTTTTTGAAGAAAGAGCATACCCACAGCTATTGCTATCTTGTCTGTTCTGTTGGCAAATATGGAGTGAAAATTGGTCAATACCAATAATTATCTTCAGCCAGTAATGGAGCAGTGCAATTAACACGTACTCAGCAAATATTCAAGTTATGTTTCCCACAGAAAACACATAGAATTTAGTAAAAATGGTGCAAAAATCTACCTGAAAAAACATTCTAAACTGACAGCTCTCAGGTGTTTTCTCTTATTAAAGATACTCAGTAACAGGGAGTCTACAATTTTCCCAGGAGATTTATTCCAGTACTACACTGTGCTTACAGCTCAAATATTTTTCCAAATGTGTAAACTGAATTTTTTTTTTGCTGCAACTAAAAGAGCTTCTTTCCTGTCTTATCATCCCTGAAACTGTACGAAAGTTCACCTCTTCTTCTTTGCAATAAAACTGTGCAATTCTGGGCGGTAATCATGTCCCTATTAAATACCTAAGTCCAGTATGCATTCAGTCTCAGTCATTTTTTTTATATGATGTCATGCAGTCTCAACAACCTCTTGTTGGTCTGCATCTTTCCTGAGGTTCATTCAGCACCCAGAAGAGAACACAGCATTCCTGTGAGGGCTTCCCAGTACTAGGCAGTACTGTCATATCACTTTACAGATCCGTATCTGTAGTCAGTCATTCTTGCTAAATTACAGTACCTTGTGTTTTCTTGAAGAGCTTTGTATTATTTTCACATCATATCTCCAATCTGTTGAAATCTGATGAATTCTAATCCTTCCTCCAAACCAGCTTAATTCTCTCCTGGTATCAGGGAGTCTGAAATAGCAGTAATTCAAGTGCTTAATGGAATTTTTTAATAATACAAGGGCCAGATGTCTTCTATTTCCGTTAAAAAAAAGAAAAAATCAGTGAAAACTACTCTCACTGTATATTTGTACAACCACTTTTGCACCCATTGCATAGCATTTTTTTCAAGAATATGTCTCAATAGCTTGCTTATAGGTAAGATGGTGAAAGTGCCAAAAGTCTTTCTGAAGCGAGGATATATGATATCTATGATTTATTTCTGTAGAGAGATCTCTTACCTTCCAGAATTATTGAGGAAATTGAAGATAAGTGTCTGCCTTATAACCCCCATCTTCTTCTCCTTTTCCTACCTCTTCAAAGACGCACACTGTATATGCTTGGTTTTAGCCTTCTTGTATTTCATACTCGTTCCAGAAATTATCAGTGAGATCTTTTTGGAAATTGCTTCAAGCAGTGCTTTACAAATCCGAAAAGGAAAGAGTTCTCCAAGGTCCTAATCATTTTGTTATGGTGAAAATAAGAAATTACACTGTAAAAAAAAAAAAAAAAAAAAGAGTGAAAAAAACCCCAAAACAGCCCAAACAGTATAAGCCCCAGTTCTGTATCACCACATTCCAGGACAGATGGGCTTAATCTCTACTTTGTGACAGTTGAGTACTGATCATAACATCATGTCAGGCCCACAGTGTCTCATACAGAGCTCTCCACTTGCAATTTGGGCTGCACAGAATATATGACGGAAGGCAAGAAAAATTCAAGAAAAGAAAAACATGTTAAATGAAATTTTGCATTCATAAAATTGTATCCTGTTCTATTCCAACCCTGATAGCAGGACTGAATAAGCATATTTTAAACTATGCTGTTTAATTTTCAACACTTCATCTTCTGTTCGTCTGAATCACAGACTCTGCTCTATAAAACAAGTAGTTGCATGATCACACAAAAGTTGATGAATCCCAATTTGCCTGGGTTCATGTCTGTTGTTGACTGGTACTGTGACTAACTTTTCTGAAAATTTGGAATATTCAGGAGGGCTGTCTTATGTGAATTTTCTACTGCCCACTATCAAAGAAGTCCACGCTGCAGCCTCTGCAGCAGACAAGATTCCTTGGCATTTTTTTCCCCCTCATCATCACAATTTTCACATTATTTTTATGACTTCAGGAATTCTTTTTCTGCTAAAAGTCTAAATCAGATCATCTTGCTCTCAGTAACCAAAAAGAGAGCCCAAAGAAAATGAATGCTGCAACAAAACATCTTAAGTCAGATGAGATGATCCCACCTTTAAAATATGCTTATAATGGACCAGGATAGTTTAGTATTTTTCTGAAACATCTTTGGTGTTTCTCCGTTAATTAAGTGTAGTTTAAAAAAAATATATGAAGATGGCTAAATGTAAAGATATCATATCCTAGCAGGGATTTTTTTCCATGCCCTAGCTTTTACCTTCACTATCAGGAAATGGAGAGAGAAAGAAAAGACGTGGACACCTGAGGACTTGTCAGCTCAAAATCTTCAAACTAAATTCGATCAGCTGCTTCTGTGAATTAATAACACGGACTGTGGAAAATACCAGGAACAAAGTTTTGCAGAGAGAGGTAACCCTGGGATAACACAGCAGTGAGTTAGCACAGCAAGACAAGACATTCAGCAGATTTTGTTAGTGAGTACAAGATTCAGAAATGCAAGACAGAAGGTTAGAAAATCAGCCAGCAGCTCATAAATGTTTGCAGGATATCATGTGCAAAAGGAAAACTCAGATTTGTTCTTATGGGAAATAGAATCTCCTCTTGATTATTCCTGAAACTCAACAGAAAAGCATGTGCATAATCAAAAATGGGAACTGACATGGAATCCACTTATTTTCTGAGTAAAAAAAAAAAAGAAAAATCACAGTTAAGTACAGAAACACAGAATTTGTGCTGCCTACAACTGGTTATAGATTATCATTGCTGATTGGATGCTCTTATCAAAACATCTCTATTAAAAAGTTATTCTAAGTTATTCTTTTTAACTTTAACAGCTAAGAATAAGATCCCTGGCTTTTACCTGGTGAGGGCTTGTCTTCACCAAACAAGTCTCTTGCAGCATTTTGGAATGTGATGTTTCCAATAGTCATTACACTGCACTACTTCCTCCTGCAAATATGTCTGACTCCTAAAAGTCTTTTTGTGAAATACATTTGTTTACTATAAGAGTGGAGGAAGCTAACTCACATTTAACATGCAGTAAGAAGGTACATGGAGTAAGAAGGTACGCAAGGAAATAAGTACAAAAAAAAAGCTTCCATTCTTATGGCCTGAAGATGATAGGGTAGAGGAGAACTTGTTCCCACACAAATGAGGGGCCCAAGCACAAGTTGTACATGGGAATTGCTCCTTGCCTCTGCAAACTGCTAAATAGTGACAAAGCATTGTTTGGGGCATTTTTGATTGACACCGGCCAAAAACATAGCAGGGACCCTGATAACAGCTTACCAATATGATCGCACACCAGTGCCCAAGGTCTGTCTGCTGATCGTGCTTGGCTTACTGCTACAGAGCCAGGTAGAGCCTGATGGGGAGTTAATGCAGACTAGCTGGATACAGTGATTGCATAACCTATCTTACTGCACACTGATTTCTCTTTTAAACAAGCCTCAGTCAGCAATGAGGACCAAACTTGGTTTAGCAGGAAATAAGTAACACCGGTGAATTTTCTGATGATGGAGAATCTATGATAAAGTTGACTAACGCCACGGAAGAAAACTTGATTGTTACGTTCAAAACTGACAAAGCTTGAAATCAAAACCTAGCTCTGACACGTCTTTGGTCTGACTAGGTCTGAAGGCTTTAATAATTCACTCATGTAAAATGGCTTTATTAATATTTAAGCTCAAAGCTGGGTAAGCATGTAGAAAATAACATTAAAACCATGGGGTATTTTTCCTTTATTTCCTCTCTAGTCATGTTTTACAGCTGTAAATATCAGTAGAGACATATTACATTTTATATTTATATTCTGCCTGGCATATTGGAACAAAGCTGAATGACATTATCTACATGCTGTATCATATAAAAATTGCCTAGCTGGTTACTCTTAAAATGTGACTGCTCAAGTCCATGTGCATACACACATGCACAGATAGGACTGGTATTTCCTTATCACGCACATGTTAGCATCCTTTATATGCAATATCAACAACAATTCTACAAATCCCTTAACATCTGAAATGAGATGTGTTTATTCTTTAGCTTAATTATAATCTAGAGAAAGACCTTTTTTTTAAAGAGGTAATTTAAACCCAAAAATATTCATAAGAGCTAATTAGTGTTACTTTCACTGATTTCACACACACTGATTCACATCACTCTCTTTGTACCAGCCTCTGCAGAACTGTTTTCCAATCACACAGACAGCTAAGCAACAGAGCCAGACTTACTTTTTTAAAGTCTAATTCAGAAGCATATCTAGCTGTCCTGTTCCCTGAGAGTATGATGAAGGCAGTCACCCTGAACTTAATGTACCTGTTAGCTGAAGTCACTCTGAAGTGGACTAATTGGCAAAGAGAACTGTTAAACACTGTCAGAAATCTTTTATTTCTGCAGACTGGATGGCAACAGGTTGGGTTTTTTGTGGTGGGGGGGTAGGGTTGTGGGGTGACTTTTTGTTTCGAATAAAATACAAGGGAGGAAGACAAATTATGCTGATAAAAAAATAAATTTACTAAAGCTTTTATGCATTTAATCATTAAACTTAATGAAACTTAATCATTAAAGTTAATTAAAATTAATAATTAATATATAATTTTTATTACATAAGATTTTAAAATTGAAAGGGAATATTTGGGGTGAGATGGGTGTGATCATTCAAATTAGCCACATTTATTCCAGGAAATAAAAAGGTGAGGGCATGGGCCCAAGCACCATCATGCAATTGTCCATACTGACATTTAGTGAGCTCCATGTTGCAACAGCAGTGCAGGCTTCCCCCCACCGTTGCCCGTTACTGGGTATAGTTTGGGGGTTAGCAGTCATCCTGGTTTGGGGGTGTAAGAGAATCCAGGTGGAGGGACATATTCTGTGTCATGCCAGTTGGCCTCAAGCATGAGAACAGCCCCGTATCATTTCATTTATCAGTCTGGCTACAGTTTTAATATATAGAGGAAAATACATGAGAAAATGTGATCATTAATGGGATTCTTCCATGTTTCTTTCTTGGGACACAAGAACGGCTTGACATCCTTAACAGAAGTAAACAAACATCTAGACTGAAGAGATGCCTTTTTCGGAAATTCAGGACCACTGAGCCATGTGCTTTCTGTGTTAGACCACAGCACATAGCTAAAAATTTCCTTCTAGATAGTCACATTCCACATGCATTATCTCAAAAGCACTTTGTCTTTCTGTTTATCTACTTCACACTCAGGGACTAGTTATGAAACTATATTTAATCTTAAATCAGTTGAGTGTTACCTGGAAATTTCTTTCCTGACATAGTCTGGCAAATCCAAAGAAATTCAAATGTTCATCACTGCAGAAGACATGGAAAGGATGAAATCTTTCTTCTGAGCTACCGAGGTACACGGGCAAAAAGGCAACTTGCTGCAGCAACTTACAAGCATCTATAAAGATGACAAGACATTTACCCTAGCAGTAATACTGTAAAACTACTACCAGAGCTTAAGAAAACAAAAGAACAGCACCTTTACCCATGAACAAGGTATTTAAATGCCATTCATAATTGCAAAGCAACATAGGGATTGACATTTGAAGAACAAAGTGACCTTAAGTGCAAGAGCTTTGCACCACAGCCACGCTGGCATGACTGGCCCTGGGCAGTAACGAGGCACATGGAGCTGTCCTCCTGCTGCCTGCAGATGAGCAGACAGCATGACCAAGTCTGCAACTAGAGTGAGACCTCTGCAAAAACATGCAGGAGCTGTATTCATGGATCCAGGACTTACTCACTTGTGAATGACCCCAGCATTTTCTCAGCAAGGGAAAAGCACAGGTGATAAAGAGCAGAAGCATCAAGAACCAGTTGAATCTGGAGATTCTCTTCCAGATATATAGGCTTTTACAGCAAAGTCACCAGCTCAAATCCTGCTAATAGTAGGTCATCTGTATGTAGCAGCTCTTGTAGGTACCCATGAAAGGCTTCCCAAGTTTGGATCAGTAAAATAACCAATACTGATGTTCTCAATATAAAACACACTTTGTCATCCTCTTGTGGACCCCCTGGGCTTTAAGGATGTTATGATGAAATACACATTTGTGTATGTATATATAGGAGACATTTTTTACAAATCTGACATTGGAGATCTTTTATACTCAATTTGCCTTGGAAACGAAAAATGGAAAAGCTTAAGTAAAGCCCATCCTGGGCAACACTAACTTGGAAGCTGAGTACAGACAGTTTAAACTGCAGTAGCAAAGCTTCATGATGGAAGGCCACAAGGAAACGGGAGATATGCAAACACTGTGGTGTGTGCACTGTTGCGGAAGATGAGAATTACACAGCCTTAAGGTGCACAGGAGATTTGTCCTAGACTGCAGAAGGGCCCTTTTATTAACTTCCACAGTGAAATGTTTAATAATGTTTGTAATTTTCTTACAAACATTTCAAACTCAGTATGCAAGGCCAAGTCAAACCTTAAGGGTGGATAAAGTGTAGGCAACTGCGATTAAGGTACAGTAGGCCAGAAGGATACAGTAGATCACTGAAGAAAACTGGTCCCACATTTTTCTTTAATCGTTAGACCTAAAACTGTGTCTGTGATGGCTTTTAGTCTGATTTGTATAATAATGTACATACAGTAATGGAACACATTTACTAAGGGCAAATCATGCCTGACCACTTTAGTGGTCTTCTATGATGAGGCTACGGAACTGATGGACAGGGGCAGAGCAGTTGACATCATCTACCTGGACTTGTGCAAAGCGTTCAACACTGTCCCGTATGACATCCTTGTCTCTAAATTGAAGAGACATCAATTTGATAAGTGGACCACTCGGTGGATAAAGAACTGGCTGGATGGCCACACGCAAAGAGTTGTGGTCAGTGGCTCAATGTCCAGCTGGAAACCAGTAACGAGTGGTGTCCCTCAGGGATCGGTGATGGGACCGGTCCTGTCCAACATCTGTGTCGGTGACATGGACAGTGGGATTGAGTGCACCCTCAGCAAGTTTGCCGATGACACCAAGGTGTGTGATTTGGTTGATACGCTGGAGGGAAGGAATGCAATCTGGGGGGAAGGAATGCCATCCAGAGGGACCTTGACACGCCTTGTGAGGTGGGCTGATGCCAACCTTATGAAGTTTAACCAAGCCAAGTGCAAGGTCCTGAACCTTGGTTGGAGCAATCTCAGGCACAGCTACAGGTTAGGTGGGGAAGTGATTTGAAGCAGCCCTGTGGAGAAGGACTTGGGGGTGTTGATTGATAAGAAACTTGCGCAGGCAGTGTGCACTCACAGCCCAGAAAGCCAACTATATCCTAGGCTGCATCAAAAGAAGCGTGACCAGAAGGTCAAAGGAGGTGATCCTGCCCCTTTACTCTGCTCTGAAGAACTTTTATCGAATTTCTAGTGATGAAAACACAGAATTTATTATCAGATTGAAATTTTAGAAAAGATAGCCAATGAGCCATTGCCACTAACAGGCAGACCCAAACCCCAGAGCTACAGCAATTCAAGTTTTTGTTAGTTCTAGTTAGTACAGTTTTCATTTTGCGTAAGTGAAATAATACCTGACTATATAATCCCTGCTGAATCACCTAGTAGCAAAACCAAATCAGAGACATTCAAAAATACCAGACAGAGGTGAAGCTGCTTTTCTCATCTTTCTCGAAGTGATTCAGATTTTTAAAGGTCATTCTCTAACTACATATCCAGCTGCCACTTAACACATTTAACTATAAATAACTGTGGGAATCTTTGCCATCAATAAACATAATGTGTTCTATGTGCTACTGTTATTCTTTTTTCAGATATGCCTCATCATGACCTCTCCTCTGCAGATATTTTGCTCTGGACTGAAAAACAATACATCCTAAAAATAAAGGAAAGCTTAGTGTCTGAAATTTCTTAAGTTCTATGGAAGGATTTTGTGATGGAATATTGAAATTAAAGGTCAAAAATAACAAAAATACAATAAAAATAAAACAGACTTCTTCACAAGACCAGTTGTTCTGGTTTTTCATTATACAAAAAAATAAATTAAGAGGGTCTGAAACACTGAAAAAAAAACCCAAAACAAAATCCAAAATATTCAATTTCTTTAAATCTTGTTTACAGTCAGTAATCATTTGACTAAGAAATCATTTAGACTTCAATGATAAATTCATTAACTTTCTGCTAGAATTAACAAGCATCATAGTTTAAAACCAAATTCATATTGAAAACCATATAATTTCTCAACAGCTGAGGCAGTTATTTTATTGTTTTCACTTTTTAACTTTTATGTGGTAGAACAATTAATGCTCTATAATAATATTTTTTAAATTGTTATTTAATCTGGAAAATTGTATCTATTTTCTTTTCCCTATTGTTTCCTTTAAAATGGGAATTGTCCTATTTTAAATCAAATCTATCTTTATTTTTATTTTCTTCACAGTTTACTCATATTCCATTTTCCACTGCTATACCTGAGAGATAAAACATGAAACTAAATCTATGAAAACCACTGTTCCTTTAAGTGACAGTATGGAAATTTTTGTTATCTCTGTATTTTTACAGGATTATCATAAACTTCATTTTTTAACTCTATTTTCAAAATTTTTCTCTATATTGACATCTCTTGTTGACTGCTAAATCCAAATCATTATGAACAGAGTCTGTCTTTTATTTCTTTTCTGAGCTGCACAGAGGTGTGCAGGTGTACAAATGTCAAGTACATTCCTTACAGGAACTACAATTGTGGTGCTACTGCTATAAGGAAAAGCTAGCAGAGACTGGGCAGGAAGAAAGTCAAATAGCAACACCCTATGCTTTCAGTAGCACATTGACTTAGCACTGCACAGAAGGTAGGAACACATCCCATTTTAATCAAAATATCTAGATTAGAATACACCATGCTGCATGAAAATTTATATTTCTCAGATTTGGCAGAATCACTGTTTCAAAATCACATATCTAAAGAATGTCAATGCTACATTCTTTGTATTGATATTTTAAAATTACCTGACGGTTTTTGAAAGCACTTCTCATTTCTTATGGAATATGCTACAAAAAGTGAAACTATCTGCTTTTGAAAACAAGTACACATCTATTTTACGATTCTATGTGACAAAACAAAATCATTTGTATTTTTCTCCATTTAGTCTTTCTGGCATTATTCCCCAGCTCATTTCCTCCTTCTCCTCACATTCTCCCACCTTAAGCTTTTATGACTTCAGTTTTCAAGTCCATGTACTATCCGGCTAGTTACCCATCCACTTCTTCACCTTTTACCTCCTTATTTGTTTATAAATCTGGGAACTGGCCTCCCATACACCAAAATAACAGACAGTCCTAGCACTTTCTTTAGCA
>JANHGB010032541.1:0-32942 GCA_026283785.1 Coracopsis vasa | reverse complement strand
CAAGGTCATTTTAGACCATTTTCCAGCCTGTCTGCGCTCAGTCCCACTCTAAAAAAACCCTCAAAAAACAAAACAAAACCACATTGTGTTTATATCTCTATTTTCTTGTTATTTGGATAAACTCATTAATGATGTTTGAAAGACCAGACTAATATGAATTATTTTGGAGGGAACATTTTGAAATTAAATTTTCACTAGGTTAATGAATGCTTGCAATATGGCTGAAACTAGATGATCTTAAGGTCCTTTCCAACCCTAACTATTCTGTGATCCTATGATTCTAAACTGTCAGCAAAGATGTAGATGTAGTCACACAAAGACAAGTTTCTGTCCTCTTCTGTGGACAAGTACCCAGAACAAAATGTACTGGGCAACGCCCCCTATGTCAAGTTGCCAGCTTGCGTGAACAAAGCTGAAAAAGACATCAGGATTCAAAACAAGCTGCTTTCAAAGCAGTTATTCGTTGGTAATATTTTTGCCTTTTGCTCTAGTTATGTGTCAGCATCACTTTGATACAAACATCAGAGAATAGCCTCAAGGCCAAGTTTTTTCCTCTTGAACTGAAACTTAGGGGTTTGCCAGACTATAGTCAATCACAGACAGTAACCTCTTTCCTATATGGAAAATTACTATTATGGAAAACACAGCTGTCATGTGCTCTACAGCACGAGTGACAGGTATTCTATGCAGCCTACTGTGCCCAATGAGACTTTCAATCCTCCTGAAAGAAAATTACAATGTCCATGGAAATTCAGAAATCTTTTTGTGACAGGATCAAGCACCTGTGGTACATCCTTTTGTCTCTCTAAACTAAAGCCTGCCTTCAACAGAAGTAGCTCTATCATTCAGTTAGAAGATAGCATAGAAAAAAAAATATTTTTCACATCTTGAAATTAAGTTCGGTGATTTTAAATATTACACATTTACCTCTTGAGAAACTACAGTATCGTTTTCAATGTGGATAGAAGTGTTGATGGCAAGGGTAAGAAAGATGCAGGTAAATTAATGTTTTTTAAGTGAAATTTTTATTTGTTGAAGTTACTAATGTTTGTCCATTTCAGACCTTAAGTTACCATTAAATCTTCTTAATAAATTGCTTCGTACAAAATGGCTTTTTCTCTATTTTTTTCCCAACTGACAGACCTTTGATTTTTTTGATTTTTTTCCTAAAAATTTTAAATGACTACTGACCTAAGTGTAGATTTTGGAGAAGCAAGTTAAATTGTGTCCCTGTTCTTCCTTCTTCGATTTCAATCAATTATAAAATTATTAGTTACTTTTATTTTTTTTTGCTAAAGAACCTATGCATCTTTTTACAATTCAAAGGTTCACAAAATAGAAAGTGTTCTGTCTTTTTTGCTTAAAAATATATTTGTCATATATTTAGCCATTTACAACTACTTCATTAATTGAATCAGCATCGACACTTAGCATTTAAGAAGGCCCATGTAGGTTAGGTGTTCAGAGAGCCAAAGCACAAAACAGCTCCCTACAAAATTGAAAGTGATTCTTTTTCCTTCAATTCAAGATTTTGATTTGGCTTATTAATGCAGTGGGTGAGAGAAGTAAAGGGGAATGTCTGGGTTTTCTTTGTCACTGATCACTAATTGCTCATAAGATAAGACCTGAGCTCTCAGAAACTAGAATTAATTGACTGAGATAAAGAATTAGAAAGATTTAAGGACTGCATAAGAAATGCACTAACACCTTACCATCATCAGCCTAAACAGGCAGAGCTGTATTTACTGTGCTAAAAACCCACCAAGTGATTAAATTCAGTGACTTGAGACCGCAGCAAGTTACTGCAAATGGTATATCATAGGTGAATTAAAATCAGAAAATGAAATAAAAATCATTACCAGTTATTACATTAAGAAAACAGCATGTATTTATTTGTTTTTAGTAGCTTCCTTGGCACTGTAGAGAATAAATGTGTTGTGTATATACCATTCTACATTGCAGATTTTCAAGGGCACTTCTGAATTTAGTCACGTCGTTATAGCTTGGAAAGCAAACTGGAAACATTTCCTATTCAATAAATTAATTCCCAAAACAAATTGTTTCCCCACCATTACAAGGAGTCCCAAAGAGCTTGTTATAAATGTTCAGGAAGCAAGAATGGTAAGCAAATAAAAACATCATATATTTATCTCACGGTATTCTGCCAATTGTATATGCTGAATAGACTGAAATAGAAGCAAACTTCTAATTTGTCAACATCCTAACAAAGCAGATTCTTTTTTTGTGTCTGAAAACACAGAAGCAGTGATCTAGCCGTTCCGGGTAACTACCCCCAGTTCACATCCTGAGCATGATGTGCTGTGGTATGGAATTCCTCTTTGGCTAGTTTGGGTCAGGTGTCCTGTCTCTGCTTCCTCCCGGCTTCCCCTCCTCCCTGGCAGAGCATGACACTCAGAAAGCCCTTGATCAGAGTAAACATTACTGAGCAGCAACTAAAAACATCGGTGTTATCAGCACTGTTCCCAGGCCAAAAGTCCAAACCACAGCACTGCACCAGCTACTAAGAAGGAGAAAAAATTGCTGCTACTTCTGAACCCAGGACAATGACCCATATGGTCTCCTGCACATTGAGTGGTCCTGAAGTTGTTCCATTATGGAACAAATGCTTAAATGCGTATTGACTAATAGCAGGGTTTACTCTACAAAACAAACATCTGTGTGGGAGAAGACCTGGATTCCAAACCTCTATCATATACTCTTGTAATTTTGGACATATATGAGTTGAAATTGAACTTTTGTCCCATAAAGATTTCTGAGGGGACTTATGCATGAGGCATGAGGGAACAAAAGCAAGGCATTATTGGTTTTGTGGGAAGATGGTGGAGATTAAGTGAAGTGAAGATTAAGCATTTGAAACATTTTCGAACATGTTCTGAGGAGAACTCCTAAATATCTATAGGAATTTAGATGAATACAAATGAAGTATCTCTGTTTGATGACCTCTTCAAGGTTGTGCTGCAGAACAGGAAGGTGAGTTTTGAGTTCCTACAAGCTGGAGATGGCTGCCAAGAGAAAGAGCTAAATATTCCCCTTTCAGGAACTTTCAAGAATGTCCTGTGGTCAAGGCATGTTCTTAACCTTTACCATATTTAATCCAATCTAATCTGATATATTTGCACTTTATGCTTTATATTAAGAACATTTTAAAATACATTTCCAACTTGGATCCAAAAATCCCTCTTTGCATCAATTCCACATCTACAAATAAGAATGGCAACATGGGTCAATTTAGTTCAGCTTAGACTGCAAAATCATATTATATGTTTATACAGTGCATTTAAGTGATGATTCATTAAATCCTTTCCTTTATTTTCATAGAAACATAGAATCATAGAATGGTTTGGGTTTGAAGGTATCCTAAAGACCATCTCGTTCCACACCCCCTGCCATGGGCAGGGACACCTTTCACTAGACCAGGTTGATCAAAGCCCTATCCAACTGCGTTTTGAACACTTCAGGGATGAGGCATCCACAACTTCTCTGGGCAACAATTTCCTAAATAAATTTGTCCTTTTCCATTACATATTTGTCTCCTGTCTTACCAAAGCTCTGTCTTTGATTTGAAAACTTTGTAACTTTAAGAACCTGAAGAACTTAAATACCAGGAATATATGATTTTTGCATTTCACAAAGAACTAAGGTCAAGTACAGTTAAAAAAATAATTAAAAAAATAATGTAATAAAAATCACTTATTTCTGTTATTTAAGTTCTTGAAGTTCTTAAATGGAAAACAGAGCTTTGGTAAGACAAGATAATTTGACCTTAATTCTCTGTGAAGTGAAACTTTGTTGTGTTTGAGTGCGTGCAATTGCATGGGTAATATTTAGATAGATTCAAAATCAAAAGGTACTATAACTTTTTATTCTGTCTTGCACTTTTCATCCCCATTATGTGATTCAGGCATAACAGTTTTGGGTCTAATGCAGTGAAATTGACAAGAGAGTTCCAGAGGAAATTAAATTTTCCTTCCATACTGCAAATAGCAAATGAAAACAAGCCATCTTCCCAGACTTGCTGTGCGAATAAAGCACTGCAATATTTGGCAGAGTTTGTAAGGTTTTATGAACTTCTGGCTTTCCCTTTTGGGATCAAGCAATTTAAGACAGACTCTTGAAAGCTTAAAAGGCAATTAGCAAGAGTTTGTAACAGTCTGTCTTCAGCTAAGATGGTTCACCCCAAATGGAACCTGTGGGTTTATTATGTAATCATGAAATAGAGAACAGAGACCAAGTCAGTCTTTTTTTGCACTTGAGAGAAGCCCTGTTAGGTTTTCCTGGGAAGCAAGCAAATAAACCAAACCAAACCAAACCAAACCAAACCAAACCAAACCAAACCAAATCAACCAAACCAAACCAGAACGAAAAACCCCAAAAGACAATAGCAAAGTAAATTACAAAACCTTATAGGTGTGGTTACTTTGGAAGCCAAGGAAAGCAAAATATAGACTATATACAGATATTGCAAAATATGAACATACATGTTGCGTGTTGCAAACCAAGAGACAGAAGGTATTTTCAGCTTTCAAACTATATAAAAATAAACCAAAAGCTACTATTAAAATATGTATAGGATTTATATATAATTCTTTCCCTTTCACATGACCCTTTTCCCTACTTTTCCCTTGTAAAATTAAAATATAATAAAGAAGAAGCTATATATCATCTTGCAGATTTTCTAGCTGCATTATAAATTAAGATTATTTGTAGGGATTTTGTGTATCCCATATTGGAATTAGAGAGATAGATTGATTCTGTTCTCACAATCATAAATGAAGGTAGCATTTGGTCTCCCACCTCATCTGTCACACTGACACTTAAATAGTAGCACTTCATGTCAAGCAGACCTGCAGTGAATTTTTCTGCAGTCAGAGCCTACAAAGTGAGTAGCAAACACAGATCTGTACAAAGAACTGAGGAACCTCATGATCAGGAAGAATGAATAAGAGTCACTTGAACAGAAAATATTTTCTAGGCAATAAATGGCAGTGCTATTGGACATCAATAAGACAGAAGAAGGCAAAGTGTGGATAAGTGAGGCAAGGCAAGGCAAGGCAAGGCGGGAATTTAGGAAGTGACAATCTTAAAATAAATTTAAGAGATTGAGTATCAGGATATAAAATATTTCATAGTATCAATATATTATAACTAACGGGCTATAATTTCTGGACTCTCATCTCTCTTTATATGTAGGGTTCTTATTCCAAATTCTCCCTTTTGTAGTTAACTAAAGCTTGGATTTTTACCAAGGCATTGCCAGCTATGGGAGTTATTTAAGCAAAACTCTAGTTGCAGTCTTGTACAAAGATACAAAGTTTTTTCAGTAATGAAACCAATTATTCTTGTCTTTGAACTTTATTTATTTCTGTATGTATGTATTTGTTTATTTACTTTCTTCCTGGAATGAAAGAAAAATGGTATGAAAGGTTATTATAAAATAAAAGTCCTTCTTTCACTCAGCCATTTCAGTTGTCTCTCTCTGATAAATGTCACCATTAAATACAGAATAAAACAACCCACTCTGCTGCTTTTAATTTTAATATTTTTCCTTACCATATCTATGCTTTATTTTGCTTATTATTTCCACTGGTCTTCTGCAGGTTATATGGTTTTGCTTGACACAAACTGGCACTACTGGAAATATGATGCTGCAAATCAAAATCCTGTGAAGCAGTAGTGTTCTTGATTCCCTGAAGTGTTCAAGGTCAGCAACAGATGTGGCCTGAAGCTCTGCTCCTTGAATCTTGACCTTCACTGAGTGATTCTCTAACGACTTGGGAGGGACATCATAATTAGATAAAATTCTTGCCTATCTTTATTACAGGGCACCAAATTAAACTCTCTGCACGTTTGATGAGAAATGAAGTGATTGTTTTCCCCACTTCAAATGCTTCAGCATGCCTTTTCATTAATGTTTTATCACTTGCATACTGAATTCTAATGCTTTCTAAAGTGTCTAAGAAAAAAGAAAAAAAACCCGCAACCTCCTCACAAAACTCTGAGTCTTCTTTTGATGCAAATTATTTCAAAGATTGTCTTAGTTTTCTTATTTACATTTTGTGCACCCATTTGAATGAAAGGTAGCAGTTTACCTATGAAAGGTAAATAAAAATCAGCCTGACATCATACAGTATTTTAAATAAACTCCAGTTGCAAATTACTTCAAGGTTTCAATACAATAGACCATATAATGTAGTCAAAGTGAAAGTGAATTACATGCTCTTTGAATTGTTCCATAAATCCATTGAGTTATGGATGGGCTTTTGAAGAGGAGATGATAAAATATTTATTTTGTTACAGCTGAAATGACAAACAACCTGCTGTTCATTTTATTTTAGCAAAAAGATTTACAAAGGTAATTTAGCTCCAGAACGCATTGCTGCAGGCACTCATCAGGCAGATCTCTTGCACAGCATATTATCAGTAGAGCAAGAGGTGAGATGTTAAGTAAGAAGCAGAAAATGTTAGTGACCTTACCAAACTGAAGAACAGAATGAAATTGCTTTGAGCACGAAATTTGGTAGAAGCTCCTAATCATGGTGGAATCTCGGTAGCGAAAATCAGTTTCACTGATTTCACTTTCAATTTATGTGCCTTTTCCTTTGTATTCCCTGTATCCCTTTTAACTTGGTTTTTTAGTGTCTTATTAATGAATCTCTGGGGAGAATCTGTCAAGATTTGCTTTGGAGCCTCTTCATGATCAATCTGATACCATATACAGCTTAATGTGTTCTTGTTTCCTTTGCATCTTGAAAATGCTGGGAGGTGTTACAAATGCCCAAACTCTTGGAAGCCAATATATTTTAGGTTTATACTTCTGCCTTTTGGGTTACTAAAACGACGAATTAACTTAAAAAAAATAATACTAGGTAGCATCAGGATGGTTATCTATAAAATCCGCAAGTCAAAACAAAAACTTCAACACTCATATTTCATTATTATTGCAACTACTTTTTTCCTGTAAACTCTACAGAAGACCAAATTCAAAGAGACTTGCTTTACTGCTCTATACTGCAGGAAATATAGGTTGCTGTGTGTCGCATTTTCTAGCTCTTATGTCCCAAATGCTGCCAGAGTACACCATAAAAGTAAGCAACCTGCCCAAAGAACAATGTAAAAGTTATTTCCAGTTCTCCAAAAGTTGATGTTTGAGTGGTGTGCATTCATTGCTTTTTGTACTTCCTGGCCATAGGAATTAATGGCTTTAATTTTTTCTGTCTCTTGTGCTAGGTTTGAACAAATGCCTGTCAGTGTACTGTGCCTTCCAAACTTCACAGTTCTTTTAACTCATTTACTTCATTATCATGTACTGACATTAGCAGAGATATTATCTTTGCCTGTCAGCTTTCACTACTTCTTTTGGCAAAATTTGGCTTTCTTATTAACCACTGATCTATTTTACTTCTCCCACTCATCCTTGATCTACATGTACTTTCGTCATATTTCTGGTTGTCCTATTTAGCCACAGTCTTTTCCTTTGCCTTTAATACCAGATTATGTAATTTAAGAATATGGCTCCCAAGACTATCCAAAGCCATGTTTGTAATATAATAATTTCTCACATTAAGGTTCATAAAGGATTTGAGCTAACTTCACTCTTCTGAAACTCTGCTTACAAAAGAACACATCTCTTTAAAAGGATGTCCAGGGGATGTCCAGTATCTTCAAGTCATTTAATAGGCATGCTCTGCAAAAACTTGATGCAGTAAACTCAAAGAAATTTGGATTTTTTGAGCTCTGGGAAAGATTCTTTTGACTTTATACCCCTTGTTTCTGACATCTTCATTTTTGTACTTAGCCATGAAGACTTTTTTAAGCCAAGGGAGGGAGGGGGGAGAGAAGAGGGGTGGAGGTGAGACATTACCTCATTTACAAATGAATAAAAAGGGGTAAAGAACTACTTTCCAACTCAAAAAAAAGAAAATTCAAACATATATATATATATAATAGATTATTAGATATCAGTAGCAGAGTAGTAGGAACTACATCCACTCCGAAACAGAATCAGATAGCAAAACCCAATATACATATGCTATACAAACTTCTGGGTTTCTGCTGTTGTTTATTGTCTTCAATGAGAATTAAAGAAACAAACCTAACAGTCCAAATTTTACTACAATAATCTCATAATTTCATGTTAACTTGTGCATTTCCTTCCCAAATAATATAATACTAAAAATACTCTGTTGTATTTAATCTCAATCAGCTTTATTTTACAGCACATACATTCACAGTAGAAAAAATTTTTGAAGTTCAAATTTATATTAATTTGCTGTGTGTCATACACAGGTATATTAATGTCACTGACTCATGAGAAACCAGCTAAAGGTTGTGAAAGATAATGCCTTTTACTGTGCAATATTGGAAAGGCTACCTGGAGAAAAAAGATGAATGATTTCTACATCAAGCTTAAATAAAGAAATGTGGCGCTTTTTCAGGCTGCCTGTGGCTGCAGCTTTATCACCTTCACAAAGTCACCGTAAATACGTACTCTCACTGTCTGACCTTAAATGGCTAAAATAAGAATGAAAGTACAATAAGCATTCTTGACTTAGAATTTCACCTATCTTGAAAAAAACTGTGTGCTAATACTGTGCCTTGTGTCTTAGGAGTTATTTTGTAATTGGAAGTTTGAAAATAATTACATTGCTGAGATGACAATAGCTCTAAAAATCTTTGTTTTGCAGGAACACTAATGTAAATTTTCTACAGTGCTTTCTCTTTACAACTGTATTGTGGTAAGCTTAAATTTAAGTCCTGCAGTCAGACTACACTTTGTGATGTTGGAAACTATTTGATTAATCTTCCAAACTTATAAGAGACTCTGTTTTCCTGCATTTGAATCTTGAACTTAAATGGTATCATTTCCCACCAGTACATCCAAAATACTGAGAAGATATTATATGCATGCTAGCAAGGAACAACAACAACAAAAACCCAAAAAACCCACCAAAACCAACCAAACACCAAAGAAAATCAGAGAAACTGGATAGTTAATCAATGTCTGTACTTTCTTTTCAAAATATAGAGTATTAAAAAAATATTTGCAATCTTCTATTCTGCCTAAAAAATATTTGCTAGATGCTTCTTTTATATATTCCAAGAAAAAGACAAAAAATAACTGCCAAAAATATATGCAGAAAAACACTTTAAAGCACCTTTTACTTCTCATTCTTGCCTGGATATTTATCCCCTCTCCCCAGAAAAAGTGTATATTTAAACAGGGTTATTTGGGGCTCATTAATTTTCTGTTTCTTGATTTGTAACATTGCTAATGACACACTAAAGGCAAAAGTCATGATGGACTTTTAGATTTCAGATTTCACAGAACTACATAATTGACTTAATTGAATTAATATGTACTAAAGAAGTGTGCCAAAGATCTTATATACACATTTCTGTATATATTCATGCAAGACCAAGGATGTGAATAACAAGAAAGCAATAAAATCACTAGCAACTTTATGAAGTTTCTAAAATTACTTAAGTAAATCTGATATATATACAGCAAATAACTGCAGGTTCATGAACAAAAGCTTTAGAATTCACTTTCTTAAGCATTTCGCGAGGAACATGGTAAACAGCTTTGCAGTGCAGAAGACTGTTTTCCATCCTCTGTTCTTTTTACATAGACTCTTTTTGTAGACTTATCAATACTGATAAAGCAGTTGTCAGCCACTGCTGAAAGCAGGGCTAATGTTCCCACATGCAGGTATGTAATGAACTGTGTTGAGAGTAAATTCTAAAATTGGCAAATTTTTAGCCAAAGACAGTGTACATAAGGACAGATTTCTTTCTGTCTTGGGGGATTTTTTGCTTCCAGCAAGTGGATAATATTGGTTATCACCAATATAGGCAGCAATTTGCTCATTGATTTTGATTATCCTTTTGCTGTGATCCTTTTATGCCTCCTTCCAAGTGCTTTTTCTTATACAATCCTGTTTGTTTAAAGATTTGTGTAAGAAATAAGAATATAATTTTAATAGTATCTTAAAGAAAATAAAATTCATAACTCTTCAGGAATGAAACTGCGCAAGACTGAAATTCAGCAAGGTATTTTAGAATACTTATGAGCTCTTCATAAATGTCACAAAACCACTGAAAGTTCCCCATCAGTTTTCTACTTTGGTTCATACTCTGAATTTTATATGATACTAATCCAAAGAAGTTTAACTGTGGGCAGACACTTTTCTCTGTCTTCTTAGACAGTCTTAGACAATTCTGATTCACAATCTACCCAAAGATGTCCAAACTAGTGCTGAATACAGATATCAGTCTTCCCAGCAGCCTGACAGAGACAGATCCCCCAACACTACATAGCACTCTGTGGTGCACTTAACTCTTCCATACTACTACTATAAGTATTATGAAAAATTTGAAACTGAGAAGTCATTCACTAAGTTTCTCCAAACAGGAATATTAGTGCTGAGAAATAAGATGCCATTTTATTGCCTGGGCTTTAATACTTCTTTCCAGTTTAGGCAAAATATAAGTGATCTAGACAGGACCTTGTTTAGATTTTCTAGGAAATTTTGAAGACAGCCAAATCACCACTCTAACAAGATGATTCACTTGCAGAAATGCTACTTCAAATTTGCTTTTCTGTCTTTTTCAGGAGCTTTTAATTTTTATCATTGTTTTTAGAATCTCAAGATTCCTCTGTAGAGAATTTATCATTTCTTTCCTCACAAGGGAATCTTTTTGGGAGTTCAGCTCCACTGTTAATAGGTTATCCAAAACAATAAGATTGTGTATTTTTTTTTTAAAGCATAATTTCTTCTTTGCTCCTTTCTGCTGAGAAATGTGTGCTACCACCTTGTAGGCAGGCAAACAAAAAAAAAGGGCTTGTTTCAGAATATGCAGTCTTTAAAGAAAAGCCTTTCATTTTTCAGTATTTTTTTCATTCTTCTATAGCTGTATGTTAGCATAGGATGTGATATATGAAATGCGCTCATCAACAAATGTCTGCTTGAATTCACAGTGTGGGTTAAAATTGCACACAGTACAAGATTTGATGTTCTGTGCATAGAGTTTTTCCAAACTGTTCCAGCCAAATAGCTGGGATGGAACACAGAAAACAACTTGCACTAACAGTTTTATTCTTATTGTTCTGTGGGATTTGTTGTTGCTGTTGTTATTTATCTGTTAGTTTTTTAACATTGGTAGAACAGCAGAAGCGATACACATGATTTATTACTGAGCAGCAAAATTGTACAGATACTACAAAAGTAGATGATTAAATATATTCTCTTTGTTAGATTGATTTCCCAAAAGACTGTGCACAAACTTGAGTGCAATACCCCCTGTCCATGTATATCCTGTTTAGAGAGAAATTTTCCTCCTTACCAGGTTATCATTAGATATTGAACACACAAAAAATATGTGATACATTGATCAATAAGGTATGGCAAAAGTTCAGATATAAAATGTTGTCGTACACTCTCTGCCAAAGCATCATGTATATAACTGATTCATCAGCTTTTGCTTTTTTTTTCCTCCCAAGCAAAGTTAAGCCTGCAGACAAGCAGATTTTTGAGCTGACTTTCACCCTATGAAATCTAATGGTTCAGGTTAATAACTTGTCTATGTTTGTGAAAGAAAATTGAAGTCATTCTTTCACTTGGTTTCAATACAGGCTGCAAAAAGAAAGGTATTATAAACAATGAACAATCCAGTTCTCCAATGCACTGCAATTCTAACTCAGAATTTCATTGTAACCTTAAATAAAGCCCACTATTCACTGCTTGTAGAAAACTGCAATGATGCTGGTAAGAAGACTTCAAAGACAGTTAAGCCTGCTTTGATAATAATGAAAAGGAAGTATTGATACAACTTTTCAAAAGCCACATTCTTCAACAGACCTGGCTAAGAACTGACAGAAGCTGGAATTTAATCTGTTTCTCCTTTAGTGAAACAATACTTAGAGGATGGGAAGTGTCAAGTGGAAGGGGAGAGCTCTCATTTTCTGAGAACTGCAAAGCTGGCTTTAGCAATTCTTGAAATTGCTGTTCCCCCTTGTGCAGCATCAATCATTTTCTCTTATTGGTGGTGACACTGCTTCCCAGACACTAGAAGTTTAAAACCTTCTGTGTCCTAAAAACAGATCTACCCTTGTGACTTGTCATTCTCTTAATTGACTCTTCTCTAAGTGAATCTGTCTAGCTGAATATAGAGACCAAACCTCATTTTAAGTAAAACCTGGGTGCATGTGTGTGTACATATGCATATAAAGGTCCATCAGATCTAGCAGGCAAACAAGCAATCAAAAAGCCACTACCAACAAGCACACTATATGAGAAGTGCTGTAGCTCTTAGAATGATAAGCTTTGCTTATATTCAGAGTATTTTACCTTTGAAATGGCAAGTTAAACTTATGTAGCATGGTTGAACCCCACTTTTCAGTTTAATCTAAATTAAACTGTGGCCATGGAAAATATTTACTGCCTTTTTTATTGAATGTAGATGCATCTCCCTTGGTGTTTGACATGGGTGTGTATTTTGCACTGGTTTGAAATATGCTGAGAGAGCTGGCACACAGGTATTTATGTTTCCATTAGTGCTAATGAGAGCACTTTTTGTAAATCTCCATACACTCACATGAAATATATTTCTGTACATGCTTTCTGCAGAAAAGGAAAGAGACTCTAAATATTTTACAGAATCTTAGCCTACCCAAAGAAAATTGTAGATTTTTCACAAAGCCTTTTCCATATTAAAGGAAAAAAAAACAAACAGAAAACAACAACAACAACAAAAAATCCCCACACCACAGAAACTCAGCAGAGTAGTGCTATAAAAAACTGTTACACTGTTTTGTTTAGATTTACAACTACAAAGGGATGTGCTCTACCCTTGAGCTCTAGATGCCTTTTATGTAGCTTAAAAGGAAAATTTTTTCTTGTCCTTTTTTTGCTGATTTTATAAGACAACAACCCTAAAGCAAAAGAAAGAAAATAATCGCACACATATATTTGCAAAGATGTTCTCTTAACAACAGTCACTCATCTCTGTTTAACATGAGCTGTTATTTCATAACTATGGATAATTTGGGACTGCTTTTTAATTTTTCAGCCAGCCAAATTGGGTTTTTTTTCCACATCTGCTTATATTTTTGGTATTTTTGGTTTTATTTTGCAGAAGAGATTGCCTGCTCATATACGCATTAGCCTGTTATGTCTTGCCTTAAATGGGTTATCTTAATGGTTAAAAGAACATTCTTTCACTCTTCCCACCTCCCTTTTCTTATAAGATTTGTGACAACTTGAAAAAAATTTCCCTCCTTGCACTGAGGAGAGTCCTATTGCCCACAAGGGTGTGGGTGGGAGAAGGAGGGAATGAGAAATCCTAGGTTTTGGGCATCAATGGCTCGTGTTTGGGGGTCAGGGTGCTTTAGGAGTGACCTTTGTGGAGGAGGTCAGGAAATTCCCTGTCCTGGTCCTGGATGGTCCCAGCCCAGTCTGACACAGGTGTGAGAAGGGTGTTGACCACCAAATTTTCAACCTGACATGAACCTCCCTCGGTGCCCCAAATCAGACATGTTTAAGAAAGAGCAGCTGCCATGAGGGATGGGGCATGCATGAGATAGATACAAGAGGAGAAACGGGAAAAGGAAGAGGAGACATATAGAAAGGAACACTGCTGAGGATGTGGATGGAGATATAGTTTTGAAGGAAGGCACTCCAGGCCAGAAGAGAAACAATGATTACTCACAGCACGACAAGGACACCTCTGAGGCCTGCACCCCATGGTTGGGCCAAAGAATAAAGTAGAGCCTGGAGGACAGGGATGAAAAGTGATACCCTATGCTTCTGTTTAACTGCTTATATCTTCTTTTCTCTACACCTGAATCATTAATTAAATATCTGTGTTAGTTGGAAATAATTTAAATTAAGTAAAATTCCATGAGTCAAGACTGTGTGCCCTGCAACAACCTCACAGGAGCATTATGAACACTAGAGCAGTGATGACATGGATGTTGTAGCTCCATCAGCAAAAGCTAGAACAAAGCAGAAGTGACATGAAAGGGAGCTGCATTACTCTGAATGCTTCACCTATCTGTCTACCTTTCTATCATTGTAAATAAGTCAGAAAAATGCTGTCTAGAATTGCCTTGCAGTTGCTGCTGCTACTGGAGAGAGCTTCAGCCCCACTTGCCAAAAGGTACAGCCTGTGTATGCAAAGCTGTGTTAGCAGCAGTCGTCAATTTTATGACATCCCCCACTGTGTTACTGATGTACCCAGCTCTAAGAGTCTATATTGTCAAGAGAAGAACTTTTTTTCTATATGTTTAATGAAGTCTGGAGAAAAGAAAACTCATTTGTGCATTTTAAGATTCAAAAAAGGAGGCCTTTCTGCTGACACTGAGAAATCCTCTTGCTCTCTACATCCTTCTCCAGGCAATGTTTTTCAAATCTGGGAACATCCCCTGCTTCATTTCCAGCTGCCCATTCAACTTTTACCTTGTGTACTGTAACTATCTCTATGCCTTCGTAAACATAAGCAATTACCAAATATTTTAAAATTATTTTTGTATACTTGTATATTGCATTTATCCTCATATAATTCATAAAGACAAAAACATATTTTAAATATCTGGTCATTAAATATGTTAATTCATTTATGCTCTGAAAATGAAAAAAACCCTCAAGCTGCATACATATGCAAATGGCTCTTCTGACCCTCACATCAACCCTTTGGTCTGACTTGGAATATTCAGTCTCTTTCACATACTTTTTAAAAAAATCCTTTAGAAACATGAAAACATTTCTAAACACAAAATACCATCCAGTGCAGCTTGCTTGGGTGTAACATTCCCTATGCAGATACTATACAGGGAGAATATCAAATCGAGATTTCATTGAATATGACAAGTCAGGCATTAGCAGACTTACATAAGCACTGTCAATGGTAAACTTTCAGTGCTATACTGTTAACTAAGTGAATAGCTGTTACTTGAAAATTACAAATTTAACAGGATATAGTAAGTGCAGACAGAATGCAAAATTGTTTATATTGATACAAACAAAATGGATTTGTGATTTAAAAGTAGGTACAAGTCCAGATTACCTTGCTTGAACCAAAATTTCAAAAGCAAGAAAGAAAAAAGTCAGGATGTCTGATATTCTACTGCCTGACTTATGCTTCTGTAGATAAGTTACTTTGTTATGACAAACTTCTATTTTTTTTTTTCTGTTTACTAAAGCATATGATGAGATCTACTTAAATTAGGGAGAGTTAGAACTGTGGTTGAAAACAAATCACCGATGAAGCAATTTTATCATGGAGACCAGTGAACACACCAGACATCTTACTAGTTCAATCACACTGTCTATCCATAATGTACTGTTACTCCCTTCCCAAAACCTTCTTTCAACACCTTTAGTTTCTCACCACTATTCTCATGAATTTTTTTGTTCTCAGCTAATCTTCCTTTCCCCCATAAATTCCCTTTGACTGTCCTCACTGTAGCTACTATGTATTTTTCCTTGTTTTATTTTGAAGCGTAAGATGCCTTGAGGAATATCAAGGGAAGAAAAAATGTGTGTAGTCTGATTTATGAAGATTACATTATGGGAAGTTTTTCTGTGTAAATTATATAATTCATTCTCAGAAGAATTACTGCATTGCATTCTGCAACATTGCACAACAAGAATAGTCTTCTGCTCTCTGAAAAAATATAACAACTTACTCATCTCAGGCACCTTTCATTACCGGTTAATGCCATTTCATTAAAAAACAGTGAAAATAATAAAAGAGCAACTTTGCACAGTAGTTAGATTTCTAAAATTAGGAAGAGATCACCTGAAAATGAAGAGTTATCATATGATATAATTCTATTAACGTTACAGTATGCAAACCTGGTTACTTTATGTGCATTGTAATAAAGATGGTCATGCAAGGACCAAAAAAATATGTACTATTCTGAAAAACAACCTGGGCTGGAAAACTGCGTGTTTTCTGTGCCTGTGGACAGCTACATAAAGCCTGTGGAAGTCTTGCTGTCTGTAAATCAAAATCATTCACTATACTGCTTCGGTGCCTTTTTTTCTTATCTCTGTTTTTTTAACATTATTGCTGACAAATGAATATTAGCACTGACAAATGATAGATATACAACAGGAAAAAGGTAAAAGAATATTGAATTTCAAACATTCAAAATTATTTAAATTATGTTCACAAAAACATTTTATTTAATTTCCTCTGACTCTGCAGAAAATAACCAGTATAGCAATTGTAGTTATAATTTTCAAATCTTTACAAATTGGAATTCAGAACAGAAGATTTAATATCAATTATGAGAGCATGTGATGGCCATGGAAACTGTAAAATATTTTTATAAAAAATTTGGACAATATTTCACAGCACAGATAATTCCTACTATAATAGGATAAAAATGACTAGCAGTATTGAGTTAAAAATTTCTTCTTTAATACAGGAACTAATAAAAATGACTGAAAGGAAAACAAGAAAAGATTTTATTTCAATGGGGGCATTGATTTTATCTGTCTTTATAAAACAATGAATTCTTCTCTCTTGTCTTTCATACCTTTTTTGTTTTTCACAAATATATTAAGATAAATTGCTCTATACTAGAATATTACACTTATCAATTAATTTAAATTTCCAAGTTCAAATTCAGAAAGACATTCTATTTAAACTCATGAGTGTTTAATATGAATTTCACTAGTAAATAATTTTTATAGGAGTACAAATATCTAAATGATCTATAAACTTCATGCTTATATGTGCTTTCCATTGAAGTCCTCAGACACTCTTTGTACATGAGTGGTTGAAATATATTTTTAAAATGTAATGCGTTTTGAGCCTGTGTGGCATTCACATAACTAAAGTAGTAACTGATATTTTATTCATTACACAACTTAGCAGGAAGTACTGAAAATGTTAGTGGCTATTGAGTGCTTTACAGCAGGCAAGCTGATACTATCTGAAGTCTTTCTGACCTATTCTGCTTCTTAGTGCTATGTAAATATCACTTCCTGATCCAATGTTCAGGTTTACTGGAAAAAACGGAAGCATTAGCCATTCAATCAGATTTCAGCAGCCAAATTCACATTTTGCTTTTTTTTCAGAGACTACCTTATTGTTGATCTTATATAAAGATGGAAAAGTCTTGTTCATCTTGCTTTAAAACCTGTTTCTGACAGTATGCTTCCTGACATTATGGATAACTTACAAAGTTATTGGAAGTTGCAGTTCTCTGTCACATTTTAGAAGGTTTAGAATGTTTCCTTTCCTTGTCTTGCTCTAAGAGTTTCTCATGATATGCAGGTCATTTTTTTTTTTTTTTAAATTTTCACATATTACAGAAAAAAACCTCTAAAAGCAGGTTCCTCCATACCCCAAGTTTCCCAACAAATCCATGTCTCGTTTAAGAAAAAATCACAATGAAATTAAATTATTATAATTCAAAAAAGATTCTATCATTCTGAAGGCATATGGAATAGGATGACATTTTTAGTAAGGTCAGATCAATAGTTTTTTGCAGATAATTTTCACTTGTATTTAATGATTATAGAAAACCCTTGCCAGCTGGGGCCATATTTTGGTAGCTAGGTAGGGGCAGAATAGGACAGAATCCATTTAAATTCATTTAAGCTAACATATTCAACAAGCATGCTGGAGTCAACAATGAAACATAAGCAAGAGGAAAGCTTTATTCCAGATATTTGTCTTATATCAAACTTCCCTATATCTGAAGAAACAGGAAGAAAAACCCTACCTGACTTTTTGACCAATTCTTCCTTTAGGTCTTACATGAACTAGGAGGTAAGACTGGTACAGGCTAAATTTAAGTGCGACCCATCGTAATCTCTGTTTGTAGATCCTTAAATGATATGTATAATTGCACCACCTCCCTGTCACCAAACACATTTCTCTTTCATCCTGCAGCTTTACCTTAATCCTAACATCCTCTATCCTGTGCCTTAATTGGTTCATGTTGTTTCAGGAGAGAAGAGATATGGGACACTAAAAGGAAACTCTGAATGTGATATGCTCTAAAACTCCAGAGCAGCCAGGAACAAAAGAGGTACAAAAGAGGTGGGAGAACTGTTTATGTATTATGTATAAAAATACATCTGTAAAGACACATACACAGGTTAGTTGAAATTTAGAACTTTGGAAAGGAAAAGAACCTTGGTCATGAATATAAATGATTTAAAAAGAAAAGATGTTCTTCCAAACTTACAAGAGTACCTGAACATATTTTGACTTCTGCTGTACAACAGACTTACACTGAAGCTATTGCAGAAGGTACACATCTATACCTTCTAGAATAATCTCTCACATCTTTAATTATCTTCTTATCAAATAAAATTACAGCTTTTTAAAAAAAGTAACATAAAAATAGAGACTGGTATCACAAGCATCTCACATTTAGTTATATGTCATTCAGTCAAAAATAAATTGTATATGTACCTTCATATATTCTACCCAAAATTATTAGTAAAAGAAAAGGAACAAAGAAGTTTTTCAGAAGTGGCATAAAGCAAATAATCACACTTAACCAAATTCTTTATCCAATATTATTAAGCTCCAATTACTTCTTTTATATATGTAGATAGGCCAATATTTCCCAGATGTTGAAAGATGGTGGAGTGCTATTCAGGGTGTGTATAATATATGTGTCTGTCTCCAGATATGCATAAAATTATTGCATGTTTTTCCAAATTCCTTTGTGCTATTATAAATAATTTTGCTATTTCTAGCTGAAGGAAAAAGTAAGGGCCAATAATAATAGAGTGCTGAGCTTGTGAAATTAAAAACTAGTAGGTAGTGCAGCTCCTCAGCCTGTTGCAGCATATGTTCTTGAAAGTTTGTCAAACATCCTAAACCACTTTTATCAGTTTTAACAATTGATAATGTTCTTAATTTCTCTTAGACGTGCTGATAGATTGCACAAAAGCTCTTAGTCGTTCATGATTTGTGACAGCCACCGTTCGGATGTTGGTGTTGGAACGATACATTTCTGTCCCTTTTAGTCAAGTAGAAACTGGCAAGGTCAAATGGAGGCAATTGAGAAGTTAATGAGACAATTCAATCTATATGTGTTTTGGTGCTCATCTATCTATGCCCTACATCATAGATATATGGTTTTGATGCAACACATATCAATTTGAAGAACAATGTTTAATTATTTAATGCACATTTTGCAAGTATTTTGATTTTTATTTTGACATCTTTTAGGAGTCAGAATTGAAAATAAACAATTAGTCACAGAATATATATATATATACACACACAAATGCCACGCAAATACTATAAATAGTACAGCCCAGTTCTGCACTGAAAAACGTACTTATATTTTATAAAAAAAAACCCACAAAAATTTGAAATGGACATATCCCATTTTTAAAAACAGTAATGACTAGCTATCAGATTCTAGGATGCAGAAATGCCTGTATTCATATTGCTTCAGACTAAAGACTTCTACAACTGACAAGCAGTATCTGCCCTTCAGAAATGACTTTAAAGTTTTCCTTTCTGCATTTATCTATTTTGCTATCCACTGCATTAACCCTTTCCTTTTTAAAAATATTTTCCATTGCCCGTGACTTTGAGACCTTTTCTTATGAGGATTTCTTTCCCATCAAAAACCATAAAACCTATTCAAAAGAGATGTTTTTAACTGCATTATAAAGCTGGATGGCCTTTCTGGTTTTCACTTTCCCCTATCTTGATCCTATGTCCTCAATATTAGCCATTGTGTTTTGACACCAGACTGTTTTAAAATGAGTCACTGGAACAGTTACACGTTTGTTCCTAGTATTTACATTACTTCTTTGACAAATCCCTTTATCCAAAGAAGGTACGAAATTCAGGGAAGATCAAGCCTATCTCTATGGAAGGGGAGACATGTATCTGAAAAGTGGTAAAGTGCTAGCTGAATTTATATTTTAGGGTCAGTATGGATTTAGTGAAGTCATAGCAGTCACTGAAGAAGAAAAGCCATTCAATTGTAAACTAATAATCAGAAACTAAAAGATATAAATTTCAGGTTTTAAAAATTGATGGACATTGAATTCCTCTTTGTGGGTTGCAGATTTGATTAAGTTATTCCATTCAAATGTATTATATATGCAGAAACATACTTTATTATGTGACTAGGTTCTTAGAGCAGTTCATTGTCACTCCTCAAGTCTTGGTGACAATGTAACCACAATTTTTTTTTAGGACTTTTTGCCTGTTTCATAGAGGCACAGTGTCCTTACCTTGTCATTGAGGTGGATATTTCTTATTTTTTTCTTTTGGACATTGCAGCAAGAAGAGTGTAGAATTGTTTCCTTTTAAACACCACTACAAGAATCATCTATACTAAGAAAATCAGTGGAAATAGCAGATGTGGTAGGAGGAATATTAACAGTGAAGTGCGGATAGCTCTTTAATGTGCAGTATCTTGGTTGCTTGTATTTACTGATAGCATCTTTAGTTAGAAAATATTGCAGAGTTTCAAACTGTCTAGCTGCATGACCATTTTTTTCTTAGCAATAACGAGTTTCATAAGTTTCTTTTAAAAAGTTTTTATGTTCTTATTTAAAATCCTAAACAGATTTTTGCTACACTGCAACAACACTTTCCTGTTATCCAATATCAAGGCAGTTACTAAAAGCTTCTACCTGAAACTGAGCATGAATTTACAGCAACATTTGTTCCATCTTCTCCAGGCATACAAGTTTGTGAATGACTTTTCACTTTGAAAGTATCCTACATATAATATGTATGTGCACACCTTAGTCCCAAACTTGAGTTACACTGGAGTGAAATATATCAGTGTCTGTCTCAAATCATTTGGTTAATTTCAAGTAATTCAGACCTGAGTTTTCTACTGCTGCCATTGCTTCTGCTACCTAAATCTTAAAAGCAACACAGTAATTTTCATGATTTTTCCACTTGATCAGATGCCAGATTTTAGCTAACTTTTCTATCACTAGCACTGAAAAATAGCTGAGAAAAACAAAATCTTTTAGCTTTTTCTAAGGGATTTCTGAAGCTTCCACCTACAGACAGATGTTATGGGTTCGACACGTGCAGTAAATGATGTGGAACCCTGACAGAGCAGACACATCAGCTTTTCCGTAATGATAGCATCGCTTGTACCACACATGACAACATTCACACAAAAGACATATCTATAACAAGACAAAAAAAAAAGACTTGCTTGGAACAATAGCTGTGGTTAGATATGACTTTTACTTGAACACTTCTTTATTCCACCTGGTAAGTAGCAAATTCCTATCTTCTTTTCATAAAATTATTGAGATGAGATGATCCTATGGAATGTTATTTATAGCAGAATTGTTTCCTTTTCACATAAACCAGTCTCAAATTAATATCCAGCAGTCATGATACTTCAGTTGTTCACTGTTCTCTTAAGGCTGTGAGTGTGACTAAATGGTCAATCTTTGACAACAAAGTGTTTCCATGTGTACCCAAGCATTTTAATTAGATACAATATTATAGATCTCTAGAAGTCAAAAATGTTTTCTGCATTTTTGAATATTTTGCTAGCTGTCTTGTCTGGCATTTTAGCAAAGAATCATAAGAACTCTTATCAGATCTTAGGAGAACTTGCCAATATTTTATTAAGAAAATGTATCTATATCATAAAAACACTCTGCAGTTTGGAGGTTTCAAAAAATTGTGGGGGCTAGGAAAAATGTAAGATTATGGAGCTAAAAGCTTTCCACAAGGGTGTGTAGGAAAGAATGTGTATGCTCCTGGAAAGAATGATTTGAAGTGAACTCACAGCCGTGGTTCTGAGTCATATTTATGAAGGCTAATTCTCCTCCTAACATCCTCAGGAATAATCTTAAAAGATTCAGTCACCAGATAATAAAAAAAGGGTAACCTAAACAATAAAAAACAACTAACAAACCATGAATAGAAAGAAAGGAACAATTTTCATGTAAATTCACCATATTCTATATTTATTTTCTCTTTGTTCCTTTTTTATTGTTTTTTGCCTTCCCCCCAAAAAATCTATCTTGTCTCTTCCATCAGCAACTGCTTAGTCTCATCTCTTCCTTTAAACATCACCCCCATCATTTTTGAGGGCTCCCTTGCTTTTTCAGCCTTCTTTTGACTTTCCTTTTCTGTTTCCTTTCCTTTTTTTCTCGATAAATCTTTTCTCAACAACCTTACAAGCCACCCAACTGTGCATATTCCTCACTTTGAATTCATTGTGGCTGGAATCCTTCCCAGAATCAGTGGGTGTATAGATGTGTTTATAGAAAGGAAAGGAGTGAATGAGCTCAGTATGTTTTAGAGAAATGCCAGTTCTCTTTTTCAATATTTTAGTGTCCTGTATCAGAGACAATAAGAATCAGCTTTCTTTAAAAAAATGGGAAGCCATAAGGTTACTGAAATCTCCAACACAAAAACAAAGTGCGTAACTGATCTTTCTTTCACTTTTAGCTCATAATTGCTTTGCACACCACAGAAAGTTGTGATTGACGTACTGTGCCTATGAGATGATTGTTCATAACTTCTTTCATGGCTATTTGTTGCTGGAAACATACTCACTCACACTTATCATTTTATGGCTTAAAATAGTGAAATCACCAACAAAAATTAAAATCTCCTTGTGGGTGCTTAAAAAGCAAAAAAATCTGTGGATTTTGCTTATTGCTCATTCTGTAACAGCAAACTTCTTTTCTAAGAGTTTGTTCTGCTCAAACCTGAACTCTGTTCTGCTGCACGTTTGGTCTGTCTGTGCAAGTAACTATTACATTGGGGAAGGGAGACTGTCTGCTTTCTGTGACATTATCTAGGGGATAAGGCCAGCCATCAAATGCACTCATTTATCCAAATAATGGAGACATTTGCAATTCTCCTTGTAAATTATGATAAAGTAGATGCTGACAGAGCAGCATGGGAAGGGATCTCTTACCACTTATGGGATATTTTAAAGGTTGATCTAGTCTGACCAGCAATTCCAATTCCTGTAAGTGGATTTTATTTTTAAGTGAGAATTTTTACTTCTTAAAATACTCTTTCCTTTATGCCAGCAGCTGCTAAGCAATTAATACCAAGATAAAAACAGTTAATGGATCTTCTGCATTTACTGGGAAAATCGCCAAACAGCAAACACTACCTTCAATCTAGCCATTAAGTTATGTGTGTGTTTCTGCAGGCATACATCTTTGATTTTACTTTGCTACTCTTTTTGTATTAATATGTGTAATTGATTTCATCTATATTTTTTAATATGAAAATTATTGCAATATAATATCACTGTAATAAATAGCTACATATTATGAACATTTGTAGCAAGTTTCTTTTTCTTAAGCATCACATTATTGCAATGGTATAGTAGGCATAATACGAATGATGTAAGATAAGCAGTCTAAACTCATGAAAGCAAGCAGTTCAATCACAGAATTAATGTTTTCTTTAAGTAAATTAAATTATTGTTAAGCAATTTTGGCTGTTAGCATAGTAATACCTTCACTATATTACTCTTGAAAAAATTAGTCTGCAGGCAAGGTTGTTCAAAGTTATGCATATTCAATCCTATAAAATCACCAACTAAATAAACAGACATACTCAAAAAAAAATGTTCATTTCACAAATATTAACCAAACAGTGAAATACATCCAATTTGCAATTTCTGAGTGTACACATATATGCAATTTACACAGTCACTGGTGACAAGTGCTTAATTGTGATGGTTTTAATTATTACGACATACACATACACATGTTTAGAGGAAAAGGTTATGAATTTCTAGAACAAATTTGGAAAAAATATTGGGTTTTTTTTCTTGTTTGTTTTTAAGATGAGTTCAAGTTCAGGCTCAGTTGTAACTAAAGCTTTTCTGTAGTAGATCAAGAAACATTCAATGGCTGACTGAGTTAATCCTTACCATTTTTAAATATATTAAATAAAAATAAATAAGTGAAAAATGAAATCACACAACTGATAAAACTAGAAAAGAAGGAAATTAAACACTCATGGCTCTTGTTAACATGAGAATTAAGGTCATGTTTGTTCAGTGATCATACTTCTTTGATAAAAAGGTAACTAAGAAGAATGATCATTATTAATACTTTCATGAAGTTATTTTATGCAGTAGGACTTGAAATGAATATTTATGTCAATGTTTTTATATTATGTTTTTTGACAGTATTACAATTTTCTAAAATTCTTTATTTTCACTAGCATTGCATAATTCAAGATTACCTCTTTCCTATTTAATCTTTGCAGTAAGAAAACCTGAAAATGCCAATTCAACATTCCCTAGAGTTGCTGGCAAGGACAAGATAAATGGAGCCAATTGGTACAGCTCATGCCTTGATATTTTTGAATCTTTCAGTGCTTCAGTATCATTTTTATCTTTCTTCAACAGCTACCCTTGCAAATGAATATATAAATAGTCTATTTTTTTTTGGCTGGGTGTCAAAAAGAGATGAGTACTATTTTGAGTAAGTTTTTTGAGCTTATAAGATTTCAAATCAGTTTGTTTTCTATATCAGTAAGAACAGAAATAAATTTTGTTCTGTACTGTGTCATGGTTGACTGTTTTCCATTTGACATTTTACGTTGACATCCTCTCTTCTGTTTGTTAATTTTTGAGAACAGCAGCTAAAGCTAGCATCTCATAGGCTTACTTCCTAAATTGTTTTCCACAATTTTCCATGCTTTCCATTTAAATTCTCTCAACCCTATTGCTGATTTTTGAGTTTTCCAGATGACACCTCAGCCTGCTAGATCTCTATAGAAGATCTCTGGTACTAAAACATTTTGAAATTGCCAATTTGTCAGGTTTTAGAGCGGCTGTTAGTTCCTGTCAGCTGTCAGAACCTATATCAATTTATATTTGCTCACCTGAAGATCTTGCCATGGTCTTGGCAAGCATCCTACAGTTCTAAAATCCGTTCCAGTAGGCTGTACCTTCAATGTAATCTACCTGATCAATCTATCACAGTTTCCGACTATTTATTTGTATGTACTTCTTATATATATATATACACTATGTTTTCACCACAAAACAAGCCACTCTCCATCATTTCACCATGTAATTGGCTACTAGATTTAAAGATATCAAGAACTGAACTGAATTTAGAAGTAACATCTGTTGTTTTTTTTTTAAATTTGTTTTCAATATGCCATTTTCTTTTCTATCTTACAGGGCTTTCTGGATTTTCCCTTTCTATCTATAGTAAATCAAATGGTCCTTTGTGGCCTTTAACTTCAAAAGCAAATTACACTATCCTCATGATGACTCTTACATTCTTTGTTTTAGAGAGTACAGCTCAATGTGATAGTATCATCTTTTAAAAATCATGTTTCAAACCCTTAGGCATACATTATTCCCATTGCAATACTCTTCAGAATAATTTACCATAAGCAATGAACTAGGCATTTCTTTTGAGTATCAATGTATCAGATTTTACCCTTGGAAAATTAGTCTGTTTCTTCAGACTCAATTCTGTATCACACTGTGTATGTTGGTCGCAGTTTTAGCAATGCACAGCCAGATTCGGATGTTGATTCAGAAACCTAGATATATGCATTTATAATAATGCATAAAAATGGTATCTCTGTATCAGATAGGGTTTGATTCAGGTGCCCACACAATTCTAGAACAAAACTCAGCTGTCTTACTCTGTTCTGGCCTTCTGCATATATAAATTATGTATTGTATTTGTATACAAATTAAGTTTTAACCTCATATTTTCATTGAAAAATTGTATTTGAGATTATGTCTAATGTCAGTGTTGCTTCACAGATGCCCAGCTGCAACAAATGCATGACACTCAAGATTTATGTATCTCAGTATTCCACAGTTTCATTCTCCCTGCAGATTAAATTGGTAATGAATTGTGCTTTTCTTCTTTACTTAGTCAGCAGCCACACTGATACGTAAGGAATAAGGAAGCAAAAATATCTGTGATGCTTTTAAATAGTAAGTATCTCTTGTGACCCGAAGTAAATACTCCAGGAGATAATAGTTACTTTTGTTTGCATAGTAGTCACAACTACTTCTTAAAGATAGGAAGGACAAGCTATGAGAGACTGACCTTAGAAATAACTTCTCTGACAAGTAGGTCTATACAAAGTCTCAACTTTGGGAGGCTGCTTTCTCTAAAGTTACAAGCTGTCTCCAGGTAGTCACCATCATGATTAATTATTTTATTCAATGATGTCCATTAATAGTTTACTAGTGAAAACAATACAGAATATAATAAAAACCCTGAAATGATAAAACAGTGAATCAAAGATAATCAATGCTAAATGTAGGCTGCCAAAATCTGCTTAAAAGGATTTCTTTTTTTTTTTTCTCGCTGTACCATAGAAGTTTTCAAGCAAACTGGCATTTGACATCAGTAAGTGGATTTGTTTTTAAATTCACTGAAAATTTAAGTAAAAAAAAACACTCAAAACTTTAAAGCTAGTATCTAAACTTCAGCAAAAGGAAGAAGCAGAAGACAGATAATAATGAGTTAGAGGAAAATAGCTCAGATCAATGTGAGAGTAAGTACATAGTGTGGCAGATTAGAAGCAGGAAGGTGGCACAAGAATTTGAAAACATTGGGTGGAGGCTATGTCTTAGCAGGAGAATAAGGTGGGCAGCTACAGTACTATTCCATCAGCCAAAGCCTTAGTAAAAAAGCTAGTTGCACTCTTTTCCGCACTTCTCACTGCCCATTTAAACTTATTTCATAGGTTATTTTTGTTTGGTTTTCATTATGAAACAATACCAGTCCTAAGAATTAGTTATGTTAGTATCATAAGATTGTTGCTTGGTTGTTTTTTTTTATGTTGTATTTGAAGCAGTTGTCTTTTTGATGTTAATCCTTTAAGAGTCATATTTTCAAGCATTCTCAGCAACAATGTGGAGTATTTATTTTTAATGAAAGTGCAGTCTGATGTAGTCACATGACCATAGGAACTGGGCCTCCTAGAAAAACATCACCTATCATGAAACTAGGAAAAAGATTGCGAGAGTTGGCATAGTACTTTTGTTTATTTTACTTCCAAAAACATTAATAAAAATGACCATTAATCAAAATAATCAAAGTCTGTCTGCATGGTCTCATTGGCCCCACAGGACATACAAGCAGAACCATTTGAACTTCAGTTAAAGGAATCCTCTGGGAAAATACTGCTTTAGAACTGCTTTAGAATATTTAACTTCAGAATAATGGATCTCACTTTGGACTTCAGTGCCAGTATAAGTTGCATAAAGTTTCTTCTGGCTTCCTAAACCTTTTTTGTAATTTCTGATATTGTGAAATAGAGTGAATTTCCATTGTGAGTGCATTTAGTTACATTCATGCTCTATGTTCAGTACTAGAACTCTTCCTAAATTAATATTCTGAAACTACCAGGATCAGAAAGGAAAAAGAAACTGGGAAATTTTACTATTTACTTGATGATGTCTGACTCTCATTTGCAATTTAAGAGTTGTGATTGTGAGCATTTTACCTTTACCGAAAACTCTGTTTTGTCTTAGTTAAAAAAAAAGAC
The DNA here is from genome assembly GCA_026283785.1 of Coracopsis vasa. Taxonomy (NCBI): domain Eukaryota; kingdom Metazoa; phylum Chordata; class Aves; order Psittaciformes; family Psittacidae; genus Coracopsis; species Coracopsis vasa. The sequence continues at coordinate 5,432 of JANHGB010032541.1, read as the reverse complement.
ATAAATCCGCTGTAACAGCACAACAGCAGACCTTTTGCTGTTTAACTGACAGCTGGCAAGAATTCCTGTTTCATTACAGGGAAAAAAGAGAATATAAAACATCAGGACATGCTACCAATATGTACTACAGGAAGAAAAAGAAGAAAAAAGATTTATGAATGCTATATAATTAGCAATTACATTGTATTCTGGTGCCAGAATACTTTGAATTAAAAGTATTCGTTTTATGTGTTTTTAATGCTGTGATGGAAGTAGTACCAAATCTCAATAACAGACTGGACAGACTTAAATTTATCTTGTATCACTCATGCCTGAGAAAGACTTAGGGAACATGCATAGATTTTTGAAGGTGTCTCAGTGCTGTTATTAAGAAACGAATGTTCAGCCCCATGTGCTGAGCACAAGGGGCTTAAGAGCAGAATAAAGTATGATTATGTGTGCATCAGGTACAACTAGTCATCTATCTTGAGAATGGTGTTCCTCACTGATGTCTAAACCCTTAGCTTTCTGTTTATCCCCTAACCCTATGCTGCATGCTTAGAAAAAGCATGCAGAATAGGATTAGCGGATAAGCATGCTTCTAAGACTGTGAACACACAATCATTATCTCCTGTGCCCCATAGACTATATCAGGTACTGTCAGCGTCAACATCTTAGTTTTCAGGTTTTCTCAGGTTGTCTGAGTACAGGCCACACGAAAGAGAGACTTGAAAATGTACAGAAACTAAACATGACATGCTTTAAAGAGCAGAAATAGCATTCTGAATAATACACAATAATTTCTGGAGCACAGATGTCAGATGGTTTCCTTGGGAAGTTCCTTCCTGTGCAGGCAGCAAGTATTGGCTTCGTAAAACATGTAAAACCTCTTTAAGTCCTCAGAATATAGCTAAATAAATTTAGGTTCTGTCTGATCTCTGTGCTAGACCTTTGTGTGGGAAAGAGTTCCAGTATGGAGAGAAAAGTACTGCCTGATGTTTGCTTACAGCCCCATGATACACTAGGACACCAAAATGACATTAAAATAATCTGGATGTGACCTGGCAAAGCAACAGATGATTAACTGGAAAAGTTTCCTTCTCGTGGAGGAAAAAAAAAAAAGGAAAGAAAAGTTACCTGTCTCGGTTGCAATGCAGACATCCAGAAAAAGAAACCTAACAAGCAGTGAACATAAACCCCACATTTATTTAAGAATGAAGGCATGATTAAAACAAATGTCAGGCAAAACTACACAAGCAGGAAGGGTTGTTTGTTTGGGGTATTTCTTTTTGTCTGTTTAACTTCTCTATAATTATGATTTATCGTTATTTATGATGTTTCTCCAGACTTTTTTTGCTATTTCCCAGTCCTACTATTACTTTAAGCCCAAATTCTAACATGTATCTTAACAAATGTCTTAACATCCAGCTTTCACATCCACCTGCAGTTTTACAGGAACCTCAAGCCATACACCAGATGTAATTCACTTTTTAACTTTCTACTACACAGTTTTCCCTTCTTTCTACTATTCATCCACTAGAAATAATTGCAAGCTTCATTAGACATAAATCTTAGCCTTTATTAAATTGAGCTTATTACATTATTGAAAGTTTACTACATTTCTTGATACTCATCCCAGTGCAACTTCACTGCTTATTTCCTACTTCTTACTATTTCATAACTACCTGGTGTCACATCTTAAGATACATGTAGACCAAATACCACACCGAACTATTTAACATTAAAATATTTACATTGCAAATAATGCCTTGATGTTTAAAATCTTAATGTTCTTGCTTAAAAGTTTATAATTTCACGTAACTTGCTTCAGGGGAAAAAAAAAATACATGGTGAAACTCCACTATTTAACTCATGTCTTTTTCATGGCATTGGTGTTATCATTAATGATGTGGAAGTGTGAAGTCTATGTTGTTCTATTCTGTTTATGATTTATTTTTTTTTTTTGTCTTTTTCTCTCTCATTTTGCCTTGCATTATAGGAATAACAGGAAAATGCTAATTGCCACTTTAATTCGCTTGGAATTTTGTGAAGGACAAAGAAACCAGAGATAGTATAAACATTCATGGCTCAAACAAGCATGAAACAGGATTTTTCAGTGTAAATGGATGACTTGCAAACTTTTCTCAGAAGCTGCTGAGATATTGGGAGAAATTGGTCTTGCATATTTTTGGTACTCTAAGAAACATTTTTAGTTCTTTAGACAATTCTTTTCCTCATTTATTTTCCATACATAGTATTCAGCATTTTTCTAGATTTCAGATCTATGTATTTAAATTAATCTTTCTTTTTATGCTTTATCCAACAGGGAAATAAATTCCATGGCAACAGACACTGATATTTTAAACACGCAGTGTGTTACATAAAATAGTGTTCTAGGAGAAATCAAAGCTACTTATTCAAGGACAGACGTCTTCCCCAAGGAGAATTAATAATAATGGTCAATACAAGTATTTTATTTGCTTTTAGTTTTTATGCAGAATTGAATCTCTGTTATAAATCCCTTTAAAGCCCAGTGCAATTCAGTACTTAACATATTTTATAACAAGTCTTCTATCCATTTTACACTATGTGAAATGTGGTTTGAGCAGGGTATCAAGATTCCACAATGATTTAAGAATATTTTTTCTGAAGTAACAGTTAAGTTTGGAAAGAGAAAAGAGAGATTCAGGAAGCAATGCTGAAGAGCACTGAATCATATGTTTCAACTGTACAGTAGATTTGAACAGTCTAGATGCCTGAGATTTCAGTGAACAGAATCTACTAACCAATGAAAGTTCAGATTCTATTTATTTCTAAGTCTTATTTCTCTCTCTCTGTAGGCCTCAACAAAACACCACAGCTCAGAAAACTAGAACATGAATAAATCCTGTTCACTATACTTTTATAAGGACATCTATGCTTCAACTGTGTTGTGGTTTGAGGTGCCACCTCTGATTCAAAATTAATGAAATATCATTACTTTAGAAACAAGAATGCAGAGTTAAGAGTTGTATGAAACAGGTTCTTTATAAGAAGAAGTCAGTGTAGTGAAAAATGCTGTCCACTGGTGATCCATTTCTTTCTTGCTTCAAAGTGTGGTTAGGTGCACTCTTTATAATGAAATCTGCCTTCAACCTTAACTGGAATTGGCAAAAGCATAAGACGGCAAATGGCAGTCAGCACCTCATACTTTGATCCAGTAGCTCTTCACTGCTTCCATACTTAGATGTGAAATCATTAAACATGCATTTTAAATTCCAATGTATTGGAATACTCATTATAGCTGAAGAAGCCCTGAAAACCAAGATAATGTTTGTCTGAGTTGTTGACCCTCTGTTGGAAATGTTCTGAATACAAGTTGATGGCTTTAACAAAGTCAAGCTTCTTGAAAATAGTTAAATTCAAAGAAATAATTATTTGTATCAACAGTAAAAAAAAAAAAATCATTATTGTGATTTTTTATATCAAAAATCTTATTCCAATGTAGACTTCAGAAAAGTAACACATATATTATGAAGCAGTTTAAATAACTTAAGCAACATATTTTTAACTCTCATTAACAAAATATATCATAACATCTTGCAGATGGATTTATGTACATGTTATTATAGATTTATGGAACTAGAATAAGTCACAAGATTAGTATCTAATTTTATTTTCCCATTATAGCACTGAGGTACTGATAGTCATTTTTGTGAAGGAAAAAAAAAAAAATAAAGATGCTGGTGGAAAGTATGATGTAAGCGTATACTACAGTTGATGGATTTTATAAATGCTTTAGTCATGCAAACGTAATACTGAAAAGAGTCATTATGCCGAATAAAGTTCTCAGGCAAATTACAGAAAAATCTGAAGTATGGTCTGACAGCATAGCCCTTTGAGCACAAGACACTCACTTCACACAACTGAAGTAAAAGTTACATGGTCCAGTTACAGAGGAAAAAATGAAGCTATAGATAATATATATATAATATAGATAATATTTATATATATGTATATATGTATATATAATATACAACATATAAAATATAAATGTATAATATATATAAAATATGCACAGAGTATATATATGCATTAGAACTCTATTGAATGTTTACATAACTGCAACAAAGTCTTGAAAAAAGAAAAGTAGACAATGTTTTGCATAATTTCTTTAAACTTAATATGAAATAATTGTTTGATCAGTAGCATTAAGTTTTCACAGTGAATCTTAACATAAAAGTTACTATTGAGTGACTTAATTCTAGTTGTTCTCACATCATTTTGTTTTGCATTTGGAAAAGGCACAAGGCTAATTTCTATATTTAATATTTTGAATTGAATTGGTTAAGTCTAGCTATCAGAAAAAAAAAAATGGGGGAAGGTAAAGTGTGAAAAATTGCCATCTTTCACAGCTTTAAAATGTTGGCTCTGTTGTCTGACATAATTAAGTCCACAGTCTGCTGGTCTGCTTCCAGGCTCTTTGACAACTGTTCTCTCACTGCCACCAGTAAATTAACAGGACTGTGCTTTTCCCAAGGGGCACTGTATGCAGAACAAGAATTTTCTTGCCCTTTAGTCTGCTGCCTGTGAAGTAGTGATGGGCGGTAATGCTCAGTGGGTAGAAAATGTCAGGTATTTGCTCTGTTATAGTTGGACTATTCACACTATTATAGCTAGATAACACGTACACTCTTTATTTATCAGCATCTTATTGTATCCCAACTGTTAGCATTGTCTCTAAGATAAGACACAATGGCTGTGAACTGTGAGGTGATTTTTTTTTTTTTTTTTTTTTTGGCCAGGAAAGAAGAGAGTCTTTTTAGACATTTGAAAGTTGTTGGGTGTGTTAGAGCTGCTTGATTCATCAGGTTTTTATACAGACTCATAAGATTTAATAGATTTAATAAAAGTCTTGATTTTAGTTTTGGATCATGCATCTTTTCATCCCAGGAGGAGTTTGGGGTTTTTTTTGGGGGGTGTGTGTGTCTGAGCTTTGGCTTCAAATTAATCTGAGTACTACCAGCTTTCACCTGCTTTTTTTGAACTTGAAGTCGTACAACTCTCTCTAGTGATCAGTTCACTGGAAAACTACAGAAGAGTTTAAATTTAGTTTTCTTGGAAATGCAAAAGCAACCACAGGAGTCCATATCTCCTCACCTTACCCTGTACCAGGAAAACAACCTTCTGTAAGTAACGTGACTGGGATCAGGATTTGTACTTTTCTTGTTAAAGGTTTTATCATACTATAGTAAACAAATCCTTAGTAGAGATGTAAATCTTACAAAAAAGTTGCAAGGACTCTAGGCTGTGCTAGAAGTAGTACTACTAAACTAGATAAAAGCCTTCACCCAGCTACTTGTGGCAGAACACAAGTTGCTGAAGAGCTTTGTAGCTGGAGCATGACAAATGCTGAACACTGATTTGGAAGATTCACAGATTCCCTGATTCATTCAGGACTGTCATTTTTGTTT